>JAFIRS010003772.1:0-115064 GCA_018342105.1 Gonioctena quinquepunctata | reverse complement strand
AGCCCCTTTTGGCATACAAAAAAAAAGGTTTTGAAAAAGGAGAACAATAAAATAAAACACGTTTTAGATGTTTGGTAGATAACACACACAAACTCAGGGGAAAAAAGAAAGGAGCACTGAATAGAACGATTTTTAAATTTCAGAGGAAGATGAAGAAAAAGCTGACGGGGGGGATCGGTCACCCACATAAACCACTGCGCAATTCAAAAACCCAACTCGACAAAATTCTCAGAACTGGATGATGAATATTTGACCGAAATCAAACGGATCCGTCCCCCCCATGCGCCGACAGTCCCTTTAGTCAGCAGATACAAATACGAATAGTAATCGTTCCAACACGAATGGTTACCCCCGGTTCACGAGCGCATACCTTATTTGTTAATGTAAACAAACCTTTTTTCACAAAGGATGCCTTTATCTTAATTTAAGTAAAAAACGGATGCCGCCGATATCCGGTCGTTTAAAAAACAACTGATAAAAAGGCTGACGGATAAAATTCCTGCAAAGACAATACTAAATTCAATTGGGATAAATAATGTATTTTTAAAGTTTTAATTACAAATATTAGGGGTTTAAATTTTTTATTTACGGGTTAGAATATTGAAAACCCATGTGCAAAAATACAAGGAGACTATACCAGTGACTAGACTAAATCGGTTTCCAAATTAACTCCCCAAAATGTCTTTTCCCAAAATATTTGATTAGTTTGAGCCAAATTTATGTGTTTTTAGGTTATTAAAGCTTTTCCAGATAAAACAAGAAAGTATAAGTTCTTAGTAAGGGGAGAGGGAAAAAAATGGGTTTTTTTTAACTGTTTAAAGTTGGTACATGGGTTTTTTCCGTTAAACACATTTTCTCAATATTTTTTCGATATCTTGTAAATTGGACCCATTTTTCTAAATTCACGCCAAATCTGAGGTGACAACAATAACAATGTTTTTTCCCATATGTAGCCAGTTTTATGACGGACACTGTATAATATATGTATATGTATATATATATATATATATATATATATATATATATATACATATTCATATAAAGCGGAATAATGGGAATTGGGATGACGATATAACGGGATAATGGAATAACGGGAAAAGGAAAACGGATAAGGGAAAACGAAAAAAAAGGGAAAAGGGATAAAGGAGAGGGGAAGAAAACGGAATAATGGGAAAACGGGAAGCGGGCAGAATGAAAAGCATAACTTAGGAGGAACAACACAGGAACATAAATTTAGGGAATATATAAATTTGGACAGGATAACGTGTGTGTCAGCTAGTATCGAAATACATAATAACTAAGGTGGAATAATTAGATCATGATCTGATCTTGAACAAACGTATATTTTTTATTTATCAATACTCTATTTGCAGGCGGCAGATATTCTAGTAACAACCCAATGGCATAATCCGAGGAAGACAGGAACATTTCAACAGAGGAATGTCGTTTTACGCTTTTTCAGGAGATACCATTTCAAAGCCACCAGTTGAGAACTGCGGATTCAGAGTACGAAACTACCTTTCGAGAATGTATGTACAGCGTGTAATCTATTCTCTTGTGGAACCGCTAACAGTTGATAGTCCATCAGAAAATAAACAGATTTTTTTCTTTGAAATTTTCTTTAATAAGCCAGTAAAAACAATCAGTAAAGAAAGGTTTTTCTACCAAAACTTCGCTGTTCCCGAAATTTGGACGAATGTGACAAAAAAAATGGTCTTTTTTACTGTGAAATATCAAGGGAAATGATTTTTATTTGGGAAGCAGTCAGGTATGTTCGATTCAATGAATGTTCTTCGTTTTTTCAGTCAAGCTTTCGATAATGTTTATTATCTTTATCAAGACTTCTCTACAATATGTGTGATTGATGATATATATATATATATATATATATATATATATATATATATATATATATATATATATATATATATATATATATATATATATATGAAAAAATCAGAGTAATATATATTATTCAGTTAATTCATATAATTTCTCTTAACTACGTTTTGACTCTGGGTCTTCTCTATGTTTCTGCAGCATTCTTTGGCAAAACTGGACACGTTTTGCAAAGTCTCGAGAAAACAACTTTTGCACACGTTGCACGTGATATGGGTGGTACTGATACCTTCGTGTAATTCTGTTTACAGTGGATTTAGGTATCCCTGTACGGCTTTCAATTGCTCGAGCCGAAGTAGTCGGATCATTTTCAATCTCTTGTAAACTGCGTCATCGTAATCCGTACGTGGTCTTCCAGTACCAGCGCGAATGTGAAGCATTCTGCCTTCCGCATATGCTTGATGAATATTTATGAACACGCGATGATCAGGGTGTCTCAAAGCATACGGGTATCTTTCGCGATAGAGATTAGCTGCAGCAGCACCATTGCCTCTGCATTCCCCATAAATTTAATGCATGTTAGCGTATTCCTGAGACGTATGCTGGTATGGCATAATAAGTAGTAATTCACCTTCAACGAGTAACACAAACAAGAGACTAGAAGAAGGCCAGGCCAGTCTAATGCAATCAATACAAATCACTACACAAACACGAGTCCAACAAACAAAAACCGTTATAATGTGTACTAGAACAATATGAACTACGATACACAGCAAACGAGGTAGCATGTTATACTGCCAAATAAATGTCACTGCAACTCATGTCACATGACGTTTTCATCTGTCGTCGTGCAACGGTAGGTTTATACTACGCAAAACATCAATGCACATCGAATAGAGTCGCTGCAAGCCACTCAGACTCATTATTGAAATAATTTCAAAATAGTGAAAGATAAAGAATGTTATACCATATCAAAAACTACACTGAATATGCAATTTTTTAACATAATGTGCCAGGTTAGCGTAGTCATATTGTACACAGTATGAAGAGTCTGAGTGAGCTAATAAAATGAATCAACTCGTGAATCAGACAAATACTTTTTTTTTCCTCCACAGATATGGTAGCAATCATTTTATTCCGGACTGTAATCAATAGGCGGGTTATTACAGGTTGCATAACAAAAATTAGAATCTTGAACTATGGAGTTTTGTACCTGCGGAACTCGAAATATTGATCAAAGGTTTCGATTTTCACGAAATTCATAAAAGTGCCAATATCTCCAAAACTATAAATATTTTACTGAAGTCATATTGTGATATTCTGGTCAGTCATGAGCTGGACTATCAGCTCTCCAAAGGATGACGTTGAGATTTGGGACACCCTGTGGCAACTTTTTTAATGGGATTGTATTGGTAACTTTTAAACCATAAGAGTTAGAAGGTCGGTCAAATGGAGAAAAAGTTGCATTCATAGAAGCATTGTCAAGCAGTTCAAACAAATCGAGATTATCAGGGCCGGTTATTGAGATATCATAAGAAAAGTAAATTCGTCATTTTATTTTTCTTTTTTCCCACTTTATTTCGGATATTATCAAAAAATGTCACAGGAGTTTTTTATTCGACAGTAAATTATCCCTTATTTTGACATAATAGATTTTGTATCCAACGTTTCAAATTCTCACTTCATTTTTTCAATACGGACCTGCATATTTTATGACACCCTTTCGAAATAACTTTTAACGCTGAATCTCAACGATATATCATACAATGTCATTCAAAGTTGATTTTCAGGTGATTTTGACCCTTATCCAAATTTCTTTGGGTCAGATCTGTAATTCCTTTAGGTACCTTTAGTTCAATTAACAACATGCAATACATTTCGATAAGAAAATCAACTTATCTCATCTTCAACTGAATGGAACGTAACAGAATCAAAGAAGAACAAGTAATAATTATTTACAAATTTCAAGAGGTAAAAAACCCAATTCATAATAATGAAACGAAACTATCATTTAATGACAGAAAATCAAATGATTATTCGAAAGTAAATGATGAACATTAATGAAGTAAGTGTTCGAAATGTTCACCATTTTGTAAAATGCACTTTGTGGTTCTGGAACCCATACTTTATACATTTGCTTATTTCGTCTCCTTGAATACCTTCCAATACATTCTCAATCTTCTCGCGAGGAATCATTATTGTTGGATTTGTCATTTGTTCCGTTGAAACAAATTCCAGAATTGAACTTTATTTTGAGATCATTACGATATAATTTTTGCAAGGCTTGGTATTCAAATTTAAAATCGTTGTATTCGCGTCTCTTGACTATTTTATTAACAGCAGTTTTTGATAAATTGCATTCACTGGCCACAGTTCTCGATTTTTTTCCTGGGTTCAATTGAATTTGGATCAGAACATTGATATCGTTGATATACTTGTTTTTTCTTACATACACACAACTCTAGGTATATTGAATGTATTATTTTCAAGTAGTAGGCCGTGGATAAAAAAGAACATAACAAGAAATGTCATATTATTTGTCACTTCGTTTATTATTGTGTCACAAGAACTTGTCATTAAATACTTTTCTGAGTAATTTCAATTTAACTATTTCGATATGGTAAGATACACAAATGAAGAGAAGGGGGATGTGTACGAAGTGTACATAAAACTAGATAGAAATTCGTTCAAAGCACAACAAAGGTATGGTGAATTATATCCTGAAAGAACAACACCAACTATTAAAATGTTTCGACGTTTATCTACAACGTTACTTGCACATAATTCATTCATCAAACCTAGATGTCCTTATGTACGACGAAACGAGCCTATCAATGAATTCAAATGTTCTGGCCCAAATTCGAATGAATCCAGGAATAGGATCGAGAACTATGGCCAGTGAATGCAATTTATCAAAAAGTGCTGTTAATAAAATAGTCAAGAGACACGGATACCATGACTATAAATACCAAGCCGTGCAAAAACTATATCGCAATGATCCTATTCCTGAGAGAAGGTTGCAATTCTGTAATTGGTTTCAATGGAAGGTGCGGAATAACAACAATATTGCGCACAATATCATTTGGGGAGACGAAACGACATTCACAAATTCTGGCATGTTCAATCGAAGGAACAAACATTTTTATGCCACAGAAAATCCTCACTTAATTCATGAAGTTAGACATCAATATCGTTTTTCTTTGAACATATGGTGCGGTTTGTTGAATAATAAATTACTGGGACCCTATTTTATTGACGGCAACCTAACCGGAGCAAAATATGTAGAAATTATAGAAGAAATGTTGGATGATCTTCCTATACGGTATCGGCGTAATAGTCCATGGTTCCAACAAGACGGATGTGGTCCACACAACTCAAGAATAGTCACAGACTATCTAAATCGAACTTTTCCCGATTCATGGATTGGAACAAGAGGTCCAGTAGCATGGGGATATCACAAAAATAAAATGTATGATACTACGAACCCGACAATAGAGATTCTTCGCGAGAAGATTGAGAATGTATTGGAAGGTATTCAAGGAGAAGAAATAAGCAAATGTATAAGAAGTATGGGTTCCAGAACCGCAAAGTGCATTTTACAAAATGGTGGATATTTCGAACACTCACTTCATTAATGTTCATCCTTTACTTTCGAATAATCATTTGATTTTTCGTTCATTAAATGATAGTTTCGTTTAATTATTATGAATTAGGTTTTTCACCTCTTGAAATTTGTAAATAATTATTACTTGTTTCTTGCTTTGATTCTGTTACGTTCCATTCAGTTGAAGATGAGTTAGTTGATTTTCTCATCGAAATGTATTGCATGTTGTTAATTAAACTGAAGGTACCTAAATGTAATACAGATCCGACCCAAAGAAATTTGGATAAGGGTCAAAATCACCTGAAAATCAACTTTGAATGACATTGTATGATATATCGTTGAATTCAGCGGTAAAAGTTATTTCGAAAAGTGTCATAAAATATGCAGGTTCGTATTGAAAAAAATTAGGTTGAGGGTGGCCAAGAGCGTACGAAACGTTGGATACAAAATCTTATTATGTCAAATTGAGGATAATTTACTGTCGAATAAAAAACTCCTGTGACATTTTTTGATAATATCCGAAATAAAGTGGGAAAAAAAGAAAAATAAAAATGACAGAATTTACTTTTCTTATGATATCTCAATAACCGGCCCTGATAATCTCGATTTGTTTGAACTGCTTGACAATGCTTTTATGAATGCAACTTTTTCTCCATTTGACCGACTTTCTAACTCTTATGGTTTAAAAGTTACCAATACAATCCGATTAAAAAAGTGGCCACTCTGTATATATATATATATATATATATATATATATATATATGAATTAGAAAGAGAAATATAGCTTCTGTAAATATATATATATATATATATATATATATATATATATATATATATATATTAATAAAATTGTAGCATTGCATCCTCGAGCAAGAATCAAACCTGCGACCTGTGGATCTCTAGTCCATACTCTAAGCATCTGAGTTATCGAGGTCACAGGTTCCACTGCGTTTCAGAAATATCGCTTTTTTCTAGAATTTAATGTCACATGTTGTGGAAATGTTGAGGTGAGGTGAGGGATCTCGTGTACTATCAGTGGCCATCAAGATCAATTTTACATTTTCCTAACGTCGCCGTGGATTGACGCCTTCAGTCAAGGGTCAGGCGCTGTTCTCAGGCATCGCAAGAGGTGAGTGCAGGAACCCCTTCTGCATCTCACTGATTGTCCTAAAAATGCCCAATAAAACAATAAAAATGCTCAAGATCATCATGGATGGACGCAGAGATGCATATAAACAAATATTGAAAACATCAGAGGAAAGTAATATAGATGTTATTGTAGTTCAGGACCCGAACAAGACTTCCATGCAAAAAAATCAGCACTGGTTAAAGGATAAGAGATGTGATACTTCAGCTCTCACACGGAACCGAAATTGCGGGGTTGAAACCCACGAACTCGGTGTAGGTTTTATATGTTACCGGACCTAACAAAAGCTAATAAAAATACTACAAATTAACACGGACAGGCGGAGAAAGGCGCACCACTTACTAGCAAAAACAGCAGGCTAAGAAAAGCCGACATACTACTGGTACAAGAACCGAACAGAACACAAGTCCAAAATAACCCAGCATGGATCAACAACAGAAATTGCGGGATTTAAGATCACACCAGGGGAGTCGGTTACATATGCCTAGACTTCTCAGATTAGTCGCTATATAACTATTACATCTCACCAAACATAGCACTCCAACAATACAATAGCTATATCGACACAGTTTTGCAGCATGCCAGGCATAAGCGAAACTTCATTCTTGTAGGAGACTTTAATGCAAATTCGACCCTCTGGAACGCCGGATGCGAGAGGTGAATATCAGTTGAGTGGATGAATACTCTAAACATGGTTTCGCACAACGAGGGAAATACCCACATTTGCCAAAGGTAAACAAATGTCATTTATAGACCTCACCCTCTCCTCCCAAGGGATGGCGACAAAAGTATCCGGCTGGGAAGTCTCCACAGAAGAGAACATGAGCCTACACAGGACCATATTATTAAACATCAGCCAGCCAGACATCTGAACAAAGCAGTATTTACGACGGCTCTTGAAATTACAGAAGGCAATATCGAGGACCCTGAACAGTGTCGTAAAAAACGCTCAACAACTGGGTATAGATAAAGACACCAAAGGAAGAGACATAAATCAGCCGATATGGTAAAATGAAGAAATCGCCACCTTCCTGACGGATTGCAACCGCTCCAGGAGGAGCAAACCGCAGCAAACAGGCCCAACCTGAAAGAATAGAGCAACTAGAAATTGAATACAAAAACAACAGAAAAAACTACGTAGGTCCATGAAAATATATCAGAACTGCGATCGACTGGATGAAGATCCCTAGGGCCAGGGGTACAAAACAGTGGTAGGGCTAAAACAGTCTAGAACACCGTACACTATAAATCAGAAAAAATGCATTGAAATAATCCAGGAACTGTTGCCTCACTATGACACACTTGAGCCAGAGAGGCACCTGGTACCTGAACCCCCACCTCCTTTCACCTTTAAGAAATGTTTAAGGCCACAGATAAAATGAAACCAAGGAAAGAACCGGGCCCGGATGGCATACTCCCACAACCAATCAAACTTGCAGTCCTCACCATCCCAGACAAGAATTTTAAATCAACTGCTATTTGAGGGTGCTTTTCCATACTACTGGAAAAATGCTAAAGTAATTCTAATCCCAAAAGGCAATCCGACAGAGGAAACAAAATCCCGACCCATATGCCTCTTAGATGGCCTCGGGAAACTGTACAAGTACATGATAAAAAACAGATTAGAACTAAAGTTAGATAAAAAATGAGGTATCTCACCGATACAGTTTGGATTTAGATCCAAGATGTCCACTATGTCGGCGATAGGGCAGGTAATACTCAAAGCCACGCTGGGTACCATAACCTGGGGAGCTGAAATTCTCATCGACGTTAAAAACGCCTTCACCGCGTAGTGGCATCTGATTCTAAATAGAGACTTGGACTTGGAGATTGGCAGTTATTTACTAGAAATTATGCGATCTTATCTATCCAATAGAACACTACAAAAGGATAATACTCACAGGTCATGACACAGGGTGTGCTGCAAGGCTCAGTCCTCGGGCCAACATAATGAAATGTTCTGTATGACGGTGTCCTGAGAATAGAACTGCCGGCAGAATGCTATACCGTAGCATACGCAGACGACTTGGCTGTCATTGTCGAAGCCGTGAATAAACAGGAACTAATAAGTAGAGCGAACACCTTAATGGAACGCAAAGGCCAGTGGATGAATGATAATAACGGGTTTGAACTCGCACCGCATAAGACCGAAGCTAATATCCTAAAAGGCCCGAGAAAGAGAAAGGACGTATCCTTTCAGCTGGAGGGAACACAAATAACGCCAAAAAAATACGTCAAATACCTTGGTGTCTGGCTGGACGACAAGACCAAATGGAACGAACACATCCGAAAAACATATGAGAAAGCCAATAGACAAACGGCTGCGCTAACCAAACTGCTACCGAACATTAGGGAGCCAGGTATATAAAAAAAGAGGGTACTATACGGCGTGGTGCAGGCGGTACTGCTGTATGCGGCCCCGATCTAGGGTAAAGCAATGAGAGTAGAAAGATATATATCGCTGATAACCGCAACGTGAAGGAGGAGCTACTAAGAGTAGAAATGGCATACTGGACGGTATCCGCAGACGCTATAAATGTCATTACGGCGATCCCACCTATTGACCTCCTGGTGAAGGAACGAATTAGATTAGATGCTAGACCCAATGTTGATGAGAATGCAAAAAAAAAGAGGAGAGGCAGAGAACAATAGAAGAGTGGCAGGAAAGATCACACAAGTAAGGAATAACAGACAAAGCGCTTGATTCCAAATATCGGAAACTGGGTACAATGCGATTTTAAAATATCAAACCTCTTCATAACCCAGGCACTCAGTGGGCATGGTTCCTTTAAATCATATACGCTGAGGATAGGGAAGTCACGAGACAGCAAATGCCCATACTGCCCGGAAATAAATGATGATCCAGAGCATACAATCTCCCAGGTGGACCAGAGAACGAATGGACCTACAAATAGAATTCGGAGAACTAAATCCAGATAGTATGATAGGTGAAATGATCAGAAATCCCAATCAGTGGAACAAAGCTGCAAACTACCTATGGAAAGTAATGAAACAAAAAAAGATCGAAGAGATAACTTTTCAAACACAAGCCAGGAGGTAAATGGAACGATTTGTGAAATGCCACTTATACCCGACGCAATGTCCCATAGGACAGTTCCGGATATAAGAGAGGGCATGGGGTGGTTTCAGTCAGTAGGAGTCCGACTCTGTTTTGCGATAGACACCAAGCAAAAACAAAAACAAATTGTTGTGGGAATGGATTATGAAGGTGAGGGATCTCGTGTACTATCAGTGGCCATCAAGATCAATTTTACCTTTTCCTAACTTGCTAACTTTGTTCAGTGGTCAGAGATCAGCTCCTGACCACTCAACGTCAATCAACGTTGGTTCCAAAGGTCGCAGGTTCATTAATGCTCGATGATGTTTTTTCTCATGAATTAAAGATGTGTCTGCAATGCTACAATTTTCATTGAAAATATATATATTTATATATATATTCAATGAAATATATATATATATATATATATATATATATATATATATATATATATATATATATATATATATATATATATATATATAGTATTTTCGTGTGAAATTCCGTTTCATTCGCTTGAGAAACGTGGCTTCTACCTGAAACGAAATTCTTAAAAAATATGTATTAGTTAACTTTTCAATTGTGTTTGAGGAACCACAACCGGCAGAAAAATGGGAAGGTATACTGGATGCAACTGTCAATACTAAGGCCTGCTACCAAATGAATAACACTTACAATACTAACATAAGTGCCATGGAAACTGAAGATTGTCTTTATTTGAACGTGTACACCCCAAGAGTAAGATAACCGTTATATAAAGTAAAAAACGATGAAATCGTAAACAAAAATTTTTCAGTATCCCTCTGCTAATTTATCTCTTCCCGTTATGTTCTTCATCTATGGAGGGGGATTTATCAAAGGTGCAAGTGCTATTGATTTCGGTGGGCCACATTATCTAATGGAAAGCGATGTTATTGTCGTTGGTGTGAATTATCGAGTGGGACCATTCGGTGAGAAATTTCAATCATTATCTTCTTGTTTGTTGTTGCTTTAATTCATTGCTCTCACCAAATATATCTAGTACATAGTTGAGATTCGATAATTGGGAAGGCGATGATAAACCATCACCATTTTAACTCTGTTTGCAAAGAGTAGGTTGCAAAAAAGCTAGAACATTTAATATAAAATTGTAGTTCTTGCTCCATTGTAACTGAAAAACAACCATTTTCCAAGTGGATTGGTCCTTCTAGCTCTCTCATAGTATCTGATGAAATTTTACTAGGTGGTGCTATTTTTCTACTACGGTTCTACGTTCAACTACTTGATATATTATTTCATTTGGTCCATTCAGTCATGGTGCTCAGTCCTGTTTGTTTCTCTTCCATATATAGAAGAGAAAAAAAACAGCACTGAGAACCATGACTGAATGGACCAAGTAAAAGAATATATCAAATCAAAATTTGAACATAACGATACGGGTATATATACAAGGGGTCCCGTATCGTTATGTTCGAATTTTGGTAGTGCAAAGTAGGCTTCATTTCAAGTAAGAAAAACGCAAAAGTTTCAAATCTATTTTTATTTGTTTCAAAATTTACTCCTTAAATCAATAAAAACTTATATTATTTGAAAAACTGAACTGAAAAATCGTGGGGATTGAGATCAGGTGATCTAGGTGGCCATTCACCAGGAACACCTCGACCAATCCATTTCGGATGGTTGACGTTAACCCAATTTTGGACAGCAATTTCGAAATGAGCTGGTGCGCCATCCATGTGAAACCACATATTTAGTCGAACATTCAGATGAACATCCTCTAAAAGTCCTGGCAGTTCGTCAATAAGAAATTGAAGGTATTTGTTGCATGGCCACCTAGATCACCCGATCTCAATCCCCTCGATTTTTATTCATGGGGGTATATGAAATATTCAGTGTACGGGCAAATTTCGAACACAAGAGAAGAGTTAATGGATCGTATTCATCTGGCTGCCGAACAAATTCGACGAAACAAGCATGAAATTTGGATAGGTACACCTTCTGCTGGCATACGGACACAAGCCTGCATTCAACAAGGAGGTGGACATTTCGAAAATATTATTAATTGAAAACATTTTCGAATAAAATCAGTTTTTATTGATTTTAGGAGTAAATTCACAATCACATTCATAGACCTGTAATTTTTAAACAAATAAAAATTGATATACAAGTTTCGCGTTTGAAATGAAGTCTACTTTGCACTACCAAAATTTGAACATAACGATACGGGACACCTTGTATAAAGGATGTCCCGAAACTATGGTGCCAAATTGGAAGATTCCCCCTGAAAAATAAATATTACGTTCCTAATATTTTTTTTCTTAAATGTCGTTCGTTGTAGAGATACAGGGTGTTGAATATGAAAAATTGAAAGTATTTTTTATTCATAACTTCCACGGTTTTGAAATTTTTCAATTACATCTGAAGGAATGTTCCAGTTCAATAAGTGCTTCATTTTGAATAGAAAATCACATTTTCAGTTGCCACTAGTGGCGTACAAGAAGGGTATTATGGTCCCCTTTCTCCCTTATTTTTCACGCCACTGGTGAAATCAGAAAAATTATAGATTTTTTGCATTTCTTATTCAAAATGAATACCTGTTTGTATTCGGAAAAATTAACCGTTCTTAAGATAATTGTGCTTTCATGAATACAAACATTAAAGTAATGAAAAAATTGTTCGGCTGTGAAGTGAATTTTACAATCCTAATTACTGGTTCAAATTACAACTGGATATTCTACCAAAAAAATTAATGACACTTTCACATGCATTTTTTCACAAAGCTGCTTTCTTGCAGATGTACAGGGTGTTGAAACTGGAAAATAAAAACAGTTTTCTCATAACTATCATAGAGTTAAAAAAACAATCAATATTTACCTTCAATGGGTCTATTTAAAAAAAACAGTTGCCACAGTGACGTACAAGAAGAGTGTCATGGTAATTTCTTAAAAATAGAAATAGAAAAATATAGAATCTATTTATTGAACAATTTTTTCAAAATCCTTACAAGCTCTAATCCTTTAGAAGAAATTCAATTTGAGTTTTCTTAGAAAATTTCCATTTAGTTGCATCCTTTCTATGTTTTCTTGAATACTCTCTCGCAACTACTCTATTGTGTGCATGGGTCTTGAATAAACTTTCTGTTTCAATCCTCCCCAAACATAAAAATCTAGTGGATTTAAGTCTGGCCTTCGGGAAGGCCAACTGAGAGGTGCATCTCTACTGCGACCAATCCACCTGTTATTGAAATGAAGATGTAGCCAATCCCTCACTGGCAGTGAGTAATGGGTAGGTGCACCAACATGCATAAACCATAATTGTTGTCGATCTTGGAAATTTATATCTTCCAAGTATTCTGAAAGATTATTATTCAGGAATTCGAGATATTTATTTCTATTTAGTGCTCCTTCGATTTCAAAGAACCCCAATAGGTTATCGGCTACTACTCCACACCAAATATTTATTTTAAATGAATATTGGAAATGGTGTTCTATAGTTTCATGTGGATTCTTTTCTGCATATACATGTGCGTTTCGCTGATTGAAAATACCTTTCCTGGTAAATGTTGTTTCATCCGTGAACAATATTTTGTTAATGAATCTAGCATCATTTTTTTCTCTAACCCAATTAAAATTTTTTGGTTTCAATTTTCTCCATGAACAATATTTTGAAATGGATGAAGTTGCTGTTCCTTAAATATCCTGTGAACTCATGATTTCGATAAATTTTCTGCCAAACCAATTCTTCGAACGCTCATTGAGGGGTCTTGATATACATTTTCGAGAACCCTTTCATCTGCCCATACATTGCTGGCTGACCTTGGTCTTCCTGTCGATCTCATATTGGTCGTGAAAGACCCATTTTCACTCAACCTTCGATGTAAGGAACTGAATATCTTTTTACTAGGTTGTCGCCTATGCGGATATGAATCTTGATATTTTCTTAAGGAAGCTCTTGAATTTCCAAGACACATACCATAAACAAAATGCATATCTGCAAGCCCACTTAAGGAAACATTTTGCATTCTGGAACAAGTTCCTCTGAGGAACTTTATTTATTTCTCTGTCCAAAAAACACTTAAATTTTGTCCATCTTCGATGACAAGTTGATTCAAATAATTTTTCATAAAATATCACTGCAATGACAGATGCTCACTTGATTACCATACATGACTTGGATATCATTTTAGAATATTTTTCTGTATATCAAATGGTTTTGTTGTGCTTTTAATTTTTCAATCGGGATGTTTTAATAAGAACTTAGAAAATAAGTTCGACAGAATCTTATTACACATTTCCATAGGAAATGTTTACATTATTCCAATATTATGGAGAATGAGTTGGAAAAAAAGGCACCTCAAAAGTGATTTTTTGCTTGAAATAATTTAGTGGGAATTCAATGCAAAATCTGTTTTATAATAAATAATAACACAATACAAAAAAAATATCGTAAACATGTTGTATTAGTAATCAAAATTTATTTTTGAAAGGGCTATATACTTTTTACTAAAAATGTGTCAGTTTCGTGGGATGTGAGACGGGAAAATAAACAATGGTACGTCACTGTGACAACTGATTTCTTTTCAAAATAGAGCAATCATTGAAGGACAGCATACCTTCAAATTCAATTGTATTTTTTTTTCAAAACCATGGAAGTTTCGAGAAAAATGCCTTTTAATTTTCCAGTTTTAACACACTGTGCCTCTGCAAGGAAGTAGCTTTGTGAAAAAATGCATGTAAAAGTGTCATTAGTTTTTTTGATAGAATATCTAGTTGTAATTTGAACCAGTAACTAGGATTGTGAAATTCACTTCAGCCGAACAACTTTTTCATTACTAGTATGTTTGTATTCATAAAAGCGCTATTATCTTGAAAACGGTAGTTTTTTCCGGATTCAAACAAGTATACATTTTTTACCCAAAATTGAATGAGCAATGCGAAAAATTAATGATGTTTTCTGATTTCACCAGTGGCGTTAAAAATAAGGGAGAAAAGGGACAATGATACCCTTCTTTTACGCCACTGGCGGCGACTAGAAATGTGATTTTATTTTCAAAATAAAGCACTTATTGAACAAAAACCTTGTATCTCTGCAACGAACGACATTTGAGAAAAAAAATATCAGGAACGTCATATTTATTTTTCGAAGGGTATGTTCCGCTTCAATTTGGCACTATAGTTTGGGGACACCCTATATATATATATATATAATATATATATATATATATATATATATATATATATGTATATATATATATATATGTACGCCACTGGTGGCAACTGGAAATGTGATTTTCTATTCAAAATGAAGCACTTATTGAACAAAAACATTCCATCAAATGTAATTGGAAAATTTTCAAAACTGTGAAAGTTATGAATAAAAATTAATTTCAATTTTTCCTATTTAACACCCTGTATCTCTGCAAGTCCTATTTATTTTTCGAGGGAAATCTTCCGTTCCAATTTGGCTCAATAGTTTCGGGACACCCTGTATACAAGTTTTATATATATATATATATATATTTATATATATATATTTATTTATATTTATATATATTTATATATATATATATATATATATATATATATATATAAATATATATATACAGGACCGGCAGAAAGTACGCATCATATGGGAAATTCTTTTATTAATAAATTTTGACGAATATCGATATGTGCAATCGCTCTTCATCAAAGCAACCCCAAAAGACGTATAGTACTGTTCGTCTTTTCATGTTTGGAGGAAATTTAAAAATTAAAATATGTTTCAAAACACACTTAGTTGGGAAAATATCGAAAAATGTTATTCGAAAAGTTGTTCAGAACGTTTTTTATAGCTATGTAAAGTTTTGAAAAAATCTGAGATAAAAATTAAAATCAATTTTTGCCATAATAAAATTCATTTGGAAAATAATTTTAGACAAAGAAACTCATTAGTAAGGTACACAGTAATATTTAAATGATATTTTGTGAATATTCAGCTACTTCTATTTTATTCGGAAAAAATGGATTTGCCATGTATTAGCTCTTATAAGAGGTCACTGAAATATCTCAGGACATTATAATCCCGATACTGTTCATTATTAATAAAGGTCCTTGTATCTACATAATTTCAAATTGAATTTTTTATTCAAACAAAAAATAAATTGATTACAAACTTTCGAGTATGCATCAAATTGTTTGGTTTATAATTATTTCAGCTTCTAATTTCATTATAAAATGTAATTATGTAAAAAATTTAAACAATTTTTTGTTCTAATAAAAAATTCATATTAAAATTCTGTAGATACATGGTTCTTTGTCAATGATAAACAGTATCGGGATTATAATGTCCTGAAGATATTTCTGTGACCTCTTATGAAGCAGCTGAACACATGGCAAATCCACAGATTTAAAATTTTCATCGAATAAAATAGAAGTAGCTGGTGAATCTTTACAAAATATTATTCAAAATATCACTCTTGGGCTTTACTAATGAGTTTCTTTGTCAGAAATGTATTTTTCCAAATTGAAATTTTTTTTATGGCAAAAATTGATTTTTATTTTTTCATCTCAAATTTTTTTTCCAAACTTTTACATAGCTATAAAATGTCGTTCTCAACAACTTTTCCAAATAACATTTTTCAATATTTTCCCAAATAAATGTGTTTTGAGACATAATTTTTAATTTTTTTAAATTTCCCGCCAAACAAGAAAAGACTAACAACATCTTTTGGGGTTTCTTTTGATGCAGAAGCGATTGCATGTATCGACATTTGTCAAAATATTATATTAAAAAAAATTCTCATATGATGCGTACTTTCTGCCGGACACTGTATATATATATATATATATATATATATATATATATATATATATATATATATATATATATATATATACAGGGTGTTATGTAATGAGTGCCCGATATTTCCCAGGACGATTCCTCAGTTATTTATAAGGTGAAAAATTCATGTAAGCATGGGTCCGCAAGGCCTTCATTTTTGATATACAGGGTGTTGAAAAATTATTTTTATTTTGGTTTTTCGTAAATAATTTTTAAAATAATGTCGATATTCAGACGAAAATTGGTATTTGGGGATTTTTTAATATTAGAAATTTAAATTTGATCTCAGTTTGGCCCTTAATTGTAGGAGGCGCCTACAGGTCTTTGTCTCTTTTGGGGAGTCACAACTTTGTCGTGCATGTATGTATCACATTTTCTAGAGGAAAAATCGATTCTTCCATCATTTTCACGTGAAAAGGTATGCTTTCCAAAAGTTGCTACAAGCAGCCATTTTCGAGATGTTTTGATTTAAATCAATCGATGCATGTGTTTGTCAAACAGTGAAATAATTTTTAAAACTTTTTTTTTATTTAACAGAAACATTCCAAACGATAATTTTTAAACAACAATAAACAAGGGAACACTGATATAAATCTAAATCGAAATCACAATAAATGTTCGAAATGTCCACCTCCTGCCTGTATGCACCTATCCAATCTTCTTCTCATTGATTGATTTTGAATCGTTCTACAAGAGTTACTTATTCGATTATTTGATTCTTCTTCATTTTGGATAGGTGTCTGGTGAATTGAGGATTTTAGATGTCCTCATAGGAAAAAATCCAATCTGTTAATGTCTGGTGACCTAGGGAGCCATAGTTGAGGCCCTCCCCGACCTATCTAACGGTTGCCGAAAGTTTGATCTAAAAATTCTCGCGCTTGGATGCTAAAATATGCCGAGGCCCCGTCATGCACAAACGTCTAGCCTCATATGCGTTGGTGAAGTTTACCATTTTTCAACAAATAATAATAAATAAAACTATTTAACTATACGTCAATATATTATTTTTGACATGAAGCACAAAAAAAAAACTTAAACTTACTAGCCTATTTGATACTTTAATTTTTAAAGAGTTCGCAAATCAATAAGAATAAGATTTGATGCATTGATTAATTGGAATCAAAATATCTCGAAAACGCCTGCTTGTAGCGACTTTTGAAAAGAATACAATATTCACGTAAAAATGATAGAGGAATCGATTTTTCTTCTCGAAAATGTGATACATACATGCACGACAAAGTTGTGACTCCCCAAATGAGACAAAATTTGAATTTTTCATATTGAAAAATCCCCAAATACCAATTTTGGTCCGAATATCTACATTATTTTGAAAATTATTTACGAAAAACCAAAATAAAAATAAATTTTCAACACCTTTTATATAAAAAATAAAGGCCTTGCGGACCCATGATTATATGAAATTTTCACCCTATAAATTGTCCTGTAAAACATCGGACACTCATTACATAACACCCTGTATTATTTCCTTATCATGTTTATTCTTCAATTAGGTCAAAAAAATAGACCATCGAACAAAATCGTCTGCCTAACCAATAACATGTTATGCAGGTTTTCTATCAACGGGAGATACAGTCATACCTGGAAACTATGGTTTGAAAGACCAGCAGATGGGACTCAGATGGGTAAGAGATAATATACAATATTTTGGTGGGGACCCCGAAAAAGTTACAATATTTGGTCAAAGTGCAGGAGGTGCATCTGTAACATTTCATTTGCTGAATAAGCAGTCTGAAGGTAAGTACATTTACACAATCATAACATGTCTTACAAATTTGATGTCATTCTCGTTGAGAGAAAATTTTGAACAAATTTCCGAACTGTGAATAGTACCCAATGGAAGCATAGCAGAATGAATTGTTTGCTTCTCATTTACATATCACAAAACTATATCGGACTTTCAATAAGACCTGCCTAATTAAAACGAAATTTCAATATATCAGTTTTGCATTCCTTGCTATGTTATTCTATAGTAGTCTAGTAGTGCATCTGTCACCAGATACATTTAGCATAACAATTAACGCTGACATCTTCAATTATACCTGTGAAAGCTTTTGCGACTAAATTGGCGACGGCTGCCTGCTTGATAAATATAAAGATTTGGAAAAGGTGTCGTAAATGGGGACAACGAGTATATCGATGAAACTTTCACAGATGCTTTGAAACATGATAAAATAATATCAGATATAAAAAATTTGGCGATGAAAGCCCTTTTTAATTTTATTCTTTCAACAAAATGTCATAGGATGAACTTACCCAATTTAAAATAGATCAGCCGGTGGAATACTGTATTGCAGATTGGTTTTCTATATGATCAGATTGTCAAATGGCGTGGATTTTATTTTCTGGTAAAGTAAAATAGTGCTATTTTATAAATTGATAGAGACCATTACAAAAAATATACGTTTTTGGCTGATATTTCTCTGACCAACATGAACAGAGAGAGATAACTGAAAACAGGTGAACATAATCTCTTTTTTTTTAACTAAATATTGTATAATCTTGAGGACTTATCTAAAAAGAACAGGAATAGACCGATAACCCATGAAGAGCTTCTTCAGCTAATGAAAAAGAGGATGTTATACCAAAGTTATTCAGTGATGAAGATAACAAGGATTATTTGGACACTTTTCCAGAACCGTAATGCCTAGAAGTAAAGTACAAACTCGTTATATAATTGTAAATAGTACCCTAATTAATGATATTCTTTAGGGGAAGAACATTCAAACGGGCCAGAGTCGAAACCAAAGGCTAAAGTAGACCCCACCGGAAAACATAAAGTACGATCGCAGAGTTATATAAATCGTGCAGGAAATTTTAATTTCCTGCTGTTTTCGTGGAATAAACTATACTCATGTGGCAACACTGTATCTAACAGAGCTCCACAGAATTCATTGTTATAGTATTTGATTTATTGGAACGAAGTTCCTTATCGCGCGTTGCGAAAGGGGGCTAGACGGAATAAATTAGGACCAAAACTTGTAACGACACTTTTTGCTGTAGTTGTAAGCCGTGCGGCGTGCGCGTGTTTCTCTGTCTGTCTCTCTCTCTCTCTCAATGAAAGCAAGCCAGTTATTTTCGTTTCGTCTTTCTATTTCGCATTGAACAGTGTGGTGTCGCGACGATTATTTTTGTTGAGTGTATACAGGTGTTTTGTACATAATAAATAATAAAAAATAATAACAATAATGAATCCTGCCAGTGTTTCTGCACAAGTTCCGGATATTGCTGATGGAGTTAGGTAAGTAGATATTTTATACAGACAATAATAAATGCTTATGTATTTTTAGCAAGTACGCATTATAACCTCTCTTTACTATTGTGCTAACCAAGTCATACGCGTTATAATCTCTCCATTATTGTGTGTTTAGCAAGTGTACGCGTCATAACTTTATTAAATTTAAAAGCAAATTATATTTTGATATTACAATATCAATGCGTATGTACTAAAATTGAGCCTACTGATTAAGTTTATATTACATTATATTTGTTAATAATAAAAAAGATATTATTATAACTTAAAAAAAAAATCATTACAATTCCTTCACTAATTAATCGAAAGGAACTTGACACCTCTCAACTTTTTTTTATATATCAATGCATTTCTGAGAAGAAAAATCAGATAATTAAGTAAAATAGTGGCCAGTTATTGTGTTGCTGAAAAATAAAACCAGTAAGAGTCTCCAGGATCATCTATATATAGTGACATTTCCATGAGCAATTTTTTCAACTCCAAAGGGTCACATTTCCCAGAGATACTTTTTCCGCGCCATATTTTCGATAGTTGAGGTGATTTGATCATGTTTTGAAGCATCTGTGAAAGTTTCATCGAAATACCGGTTGTGTCCATTTACGCCACCTTTACCCAATATCTTCTGGTTATAATTCAGTAAATTGCAATTACAGATCACAATGGGGGATATCATTACTTGAAGAACTGTCAAATCTTGACTCAATATTGCACTACTACGACAAACGGAACAAATTCAAACTACGAACTACAATAAACGATCAAGAGGAAAAACTCTCAAAAAACACAAGTACCTACACACATATGCAGCAATATTGACAGAAAATAATTTTGTACGTCAAAATTTTCCATGACATCAATGTTGCTGAACTTTCCCATCTACTTGTAACAACCAGTAGTTGTTATTATTTCATTGGAATTTATATGTTGACTAGCTGACCCGACAGACGTTGTCCTGTCCAAATTTCTATGTTCCCTAAAATGTTTTTCCCGAAAACTCTCGTCCGCGTAGAATTTCTTTTTTTCTATGTTTTCCTTTATGTTGTTCTATCTAGACCATGCTTTTGACTCCTTCCGCTTTCTGTTGTCCCCTTATCCCGTTTTTTCTTTATCCCGTTTTCCCGTTATGCCCTTATCCTGTCATCCCATTATCCCGTTTTTTTGTTATACCGTTATTCCCGTTATCCCGTTATCCCATTTTCCTGTTATCCCGTTTTTTCTTTATCCCGTTATCCCCTTATCCTGTCATCCCGTTATCCTGTTTTTTCGTTATCCCGTTATTCCCCTTATCCCGCTTTCCTGTTATCCCATTATCCCGTTTTGTTATCCCTTTCCTTATCCCGTTATCCTGTTTTCCCGTTATCCCGTTTTTTCGTTATCCCGTTTTCCTGTTATCCCGTATTTTATTTATCCCGTTATTCCGTTTTCCCGTTATTCCCTTATCCTGTCATCCTGTTATCCCGTTTTCTAATTTTTTCGTTATCCCGTTTTCCTGTTATCCCGTTTTTTCTTTATCCCGTTCTCAATTTATCGTACTACAATAATTATATTGTAAAATTGTAAAAAAATTGTAAAATTGTTTTTTACCGCTTTCTTAGTTGTTTGAACAACGCTCAGAAGTTAATGAAAACTTGTACGAGTTAAAATCACGGGGACCTCACCTTTTATAGTGGGATCCGAAACCACTCTTGGGACCTTGAAAAAATGTTTCACCAGCTGCGGGATTCGAACCCGAGCCGGGTGGAAACAGTCGACACAAGACCAACGCTGTTGCCACTGAGCCATCTTGCAATCCTATTGCGGATCTGTGGATAAAATAAAATAATAATCGCGATGGAAAAATAGGGGTTGATCGTAGAAGGGTGAACATTTAGGGTGGTATGTATTTTTGAATGCTGTATCATAAAAAAATTAAAACAAAAAATTGTATCTGAAAAAAAATAAAAAAATTAGGGGTGGACCACCCTTAACGTTTAGGGGGATGTTTAGATGTTGTCCGACTTGCAGACCTAACCGATATGCACACAAAATTTCATGAGAATCGGTCAAGCCATTTCGGAGGAGTTTAATTACAAACACCGTTTCACGAGAATTTTATATATTAGATTGTAAAATATTCTGACAAAGTACGGAAAACAATGAACGCCCCTCGTAACATAATATCATCTAAACTGATGGTTGGATGAGACCGTAACTACACGTATCAGTTGAAATTATATGCATTTACGGACCTGATGGTTAGACACCCAGAAATGGAAGTCGCATTTCTTATGGACAGTACACTGAGCAGGCCAGGCAATGATCTCTACATTGTATT
This sequence comes from Gonioctena quinquepunctata, assembly GCA_018342105.1. NCBI lineage: Eukaryota > Metazoa > Arthropoda > Insecta > Coleoptera > Chrysomelidae > Gonioctena > Gonioctena quinquepunctata. The sequence goes on along the minus strand of JAFIRS010003772.1, from coordinate 93,030 downwards.
ACATTGTAAGGATTATTTAGGCTAGCCAAGAGAAACAGAGGGCCTCTTTGAGATCACAGACAGCTCCTACAGCCTCAGCATTGCTGATGAAGCAAGCAGTTTTAGCGGGGAAGAAGCGCTCTCAACCAATAAAAAAACGACGATTTGACGCTGCCGAAGTGGGCGCGTAACCAAGCGATATTTTTGAGGGAAGTTCTCTACCAACCTCGGTCGCGAGCTGTGCGTTTTGCGTTGATATTTGGGGACTTCAACAAAGAGTTGGAGTTCTATCGGGCGTTAGTAACCAACGAGAATTTTAGGGCAGTTCCCTACGGACTTCGGTCGCGATCAGTACGTTTTGCGTAGATATTTGGGGACTTCACAACAAAAAGTTGGAGTTCTATCGGGCGTTGTAGAGACGGCGGATTCATTCAAAAATATTTGAGTCCCGCGGCGTGTTACGGATTTGGAATCCGAAAATTTACCGGGATCCCCACGAGTGGTATAAACGCGAAATTGCGCCAAAAGATATACGGATTGACAAGTATCTCTCCGCGTGAGAATACATAGCGAATGTTGATAAAGTGTTACAAAAATCATAGCCAATCAATTAGCCTAAATCAAGTGATGCTCACTGGATTACGGGAAGACCTCTACTATACTTTCAAGACGGCAAGCAGTAAGTGAACCTTAGGGATATGGGATATTTTTGATATATTCACTATAAACTATTGTGCTATTTGGGTCCAATGTATCATCTACAAGGAGAAGTTCATAGTTTTCCCTACGTCTGAAAACGAAAGTTTCGTTCTATGAGTAAAAATAGAAATATGACCTGTTTGCTGAGACTCAGATGAGTCTGAATTTTGATTGTTTAATTTAAGTGTCAATTTTTTATATTCACTATTCAATTTATCTACCATTTTTTTTTTCATGAATATATTTGTTTTAACTTTGAATAGTGTTATTATTTGCCGGTCAGAACGGCATAACACTTTTGCCAACACATAGGGAGAATCTCAGACCCTTACTAATCTAACCTGGAAGGAGAAAATCATAAATTAGACTAGACTTTGCTTCTAGCCGGATCTACTATCTATCGTACGAAATTAGGTGACAGAAACCCAGTGCCTATTGTAATTTTGATGAGGGTAACCTCAAATAATGAAATCCAGACTGGGATTCGACTTTCTGGTGTCGTAGGAGATGGACGTCTACCACGCGGGCAGAAAGTCAGGTTAATGTTAGTTTTTGTACAGCCGTTCCACGTGCATCGCAAAGTTATTAATTATTGTTGTGAAAGTTTTGGGCATTCGTGGTATCATTTCGAGTGAGACAATCCCGTTTGCCCCCTGATGGGGGGTCGAATTTGTGGCTATAGCCCCCGTTTACTGGTATATTATCCAGTATTTTGGATGAACCATGATAAACAAGCAAGCAAGCAAATCCAGACCACTTCTGTGGCAGGTTGGTAACAGCGTGCAACCACTCGTAAGGGTGGTGGCTGCCAAATATATTTTCTTTTGTCCACTCGTTGGGCCGAAGTAAATATCCATTCTTATAACATCTTAGAATATCGTCTTGGGCTAGTTTCATTACTGGTGATTTAAGCGAGACAGTTTTTCTTTAGAATTTAATTTTTTCTTATTGTGGCAAATAGAAAATGTCCCCGTTGCATACTAATTAAGTGCAAGTGGTGTCGTCCAATAATTCTCAACAATATCTTCACAATATCTTCACAATACTGGGGTTTGTCTTTCGAAATACCCTGCTAATTATTCTCCATTCATTACACTTTATAATAACAACACAATAAAAAAATCAATTAAAGTTCATTAAATAAAAAATTTAAAAAAAATAATATGTATTGGCACTTTAAGTTTAATATAAGTATTAATATTTTGGTCCAAGCGTCGTCATCGACTCCCACAAACTTTTCAACCAATTTCAAAATTTTGTATTCGTCATTGGGACATCACTATATTTACTAGAGTCGTTATTAACGCATCACAACAAAAATAAAAAGAACTCATGTGCGTAGAGTCAGCGCCACCACAAATTATGTGTTTAATTATATTCAAGATCAATCATGACGAAAATCCTCCTTCTCGGTCTTGCCCTTATGCACATCCATATTGATACCGTGACAGCTATTCTAAGACAGGCGGTGAGAAGAGATTGGAGTTTGATATTTAAGTTAAGAATAACAATTATAATATTAATATATCTAGCTACCTTCATAACTTCAAATTATATTGTTTTTTCAATGTCTACACCTATGCGTTTTTATTTTATATTTCTAAAGACAGAGCACTATTCAAATTCAACTGACTTTCTGGTCACCAACTGCACTATTTACCCCAGCCATTTGGTAGTTTTACCTGGAAAGTTTTCCGGGAGTTTTGAAAATTGGTATTTTTTATAGATTTCGACGTGCTCTTTCCGAATGTTCACTTTGCCACCTCGTATCTTTGCCGCTTACGCCGCCATATTGTAAAAATAGCGCCGAAAAACAGTTTTTTGACAAAATCCCATTTCAGACTCATTCTACGATGAAAAAGGCATGTAATAAATTGAACAAGATGAAAAATGTCTAGAATTTATGTTCTGACGTTTTTTTGTAATGAGCATGTCGAAATTTATAAAAATACCAATTTTCAAAACTCCCTGCAACTTTTGCAGGTTTTGAGCACCAAATGACTAGAAGTATATTGGTTTCTATATTTTTTAGAACACATTTTATGAAAAATGAGTTATCACATAAAAAACTTCACAGGGCCAGAACCTGTGCATGGGATTAGCAAAAACCGATGCAGGACCCTGATCGATGAGTGGATAAAAAGAAGACACCAACAATATTGGGATAAAACTGTCGGGCAGATACACAGCAAAGTCATGGTAGAGCACCCAAACCGGACCCTGACGGCTGACCTTCTGAACCTGAACAGAACGAAGGCACGTATAATAGTAGGTCTGTTGACTGGACACTGCGGCTAAGAAAACACCTAAACACCATGGGAGTACGCAGGGAAACCATGGAGTGTAGGCTATATGATGAAGAGGAGGAATCAGCCTCATTATTATCTTCGACTGTGACGCCCTAAGTAGAAGGCGACACAGAACCTTTGGAGAGATTAGCCCGGAAACAGGCATGAATCCGAAGAACCTTATTAACTGGCTACTAAACCTAATTAAAGGCACAAACCTGTTTGAATGAGGAACCACTGATGACAGAGTGATACAATAGACCCCAGCTGGTTGCAGTGTCAAGGGAAGCTAAGTGCTAACCCTGTCCTCTGGCTCGTCAGTTTTCAACCAACACAAAAAATGCACCCTCCCTGAATGAAATCCTGGATCCGCGCCTGCTGCAATATATTGAGTGATATATGTCAGGTTACTTGCGGTCGACTAACTCTTGATAAATTCATGGTGATTATCGATATTCAGACTTCTCATATGCGTATCTATAATATTATATAGGACCATTTCAAAGAGTTTACTGAACTGCATAATATAACGACTGATCTATGAAAATAGGGCATATTTAAACACTCTTTCTATGTAATATACTATCAGAATAGTATAAAATAGATACAGTGTTTGACGATTGTAATATATTTTTAGTAGTTGTATCACATAACAACTTTTTGCCATTATCAATTTCAGGATTATTCAGAGCAGCGATTGCTGAAAGTGGCACGTTCCTCAATCCATGGTCCTACCAAAGGGACCATAAGGAATACGCGTACAAGTTAGCAACTACTATCGATGGAAATTTCAACAAGAACTCAAGTACACAAGAACTTCTTGAATTCTTGAGGAGTGCTCCAGCTGCCAAAATCAAAACTGCTGCTGAAAGTTTTAAAGTGAGTACCTATTCCGAGAAATGCCAACCCTTCAAATATATCTTGAGTTTGAGAATATTAGACAAACAGACATACATTTATTTCCCACGTTAAATGTACATTAATATACCGGGTGTCCTCGGGGGAGTTGATATAAATTAATTTAAGGTGGCTAGCCCCTAAAACTTTTTTGTTTTTGGAGATAATGGAAAGAAATTTGGAGGATCTGTTCAATGCATAAAACTGCATTTTTTGACAAGTAACTCAACTTCATGCAAATTCGGGATTCACCGGAAGTGACATAAACTTGGTATATTTTCAGTTTTTTTGTCCCCATATGACATTTAGAATACAACCATGTATCATTTGTTACTGTTTGTAACCATTTTTTTATTTTTTTTTCGAAATATTTTTATTCTAGAGTGCTATGGATACGTTCAAATAACTAATTTCAGTATAAAATGTTATAAAAATACAACTTTACTGTTTTCGATCAAAATGTTTCAGCTATGTGACGTTTGATTTTAAAATTTTTATTACTATTTTTTTTAATGGCAACATGGGGGCTCGTCGGCGTTAGAAAAAAAGAGTATTTTATTACGATTATTTTGATACCGCACTCTATTAGTTTGTGAGAAAACTTTCATAAAAAACTGAAAATATAACGTTAGAACTTTCGTTAAATGAAAAATCTTATTGAGATAATAAGATTTAAATCATCGAGTAGCCTGTGACCAACACAACTGAAACAAAATCATTAAATTGTTGCGATAAAAATTGACGTGTCGACATATTATTTTACATCTCTTCTACAAAGTCAATTAGATAGTTATTGTGTACCTCATTGTTTGAAAATCATGGAAAATTACAATATTCACACAAGAACTGAAAAAGTTGATGTTATTAGTTTTTGGAGCGTGTAGGCAAAATTCAAACGAGATATCCTGATCGACGTCACCCGACCCGGCACGGTTTTCCAAAACTGGTTAAAAAAATGCGAGTTTGTTGTGAGTGAAGAAAAAGAAATAGATGTTCTGGCATACGTTCAAGTGAATATTAATACGTCACTCAGGGAGATCGCAAGAGAATGTGACATTTCGAAGTTTTCTGCAGCTAACATTTTGAAGAAACATAAATATCATTCATTTGAATATCAACTACACCAGCACCTGTACCAAAACGATAATGCAAGGAGACTTGAGTATTACAATTGGTTCTTTGGAAAATATTTGGAGGATGACACATTTCCATATAAAATTCTGAATACTGACGAAAGCCGTTTCACTAATTTGGGTCATTTCAACAGAAATAATAAGCGATATTGGTCCGATGCAAATTCACACTTGATGGAGGAAGGACATTTCCAAGAACGGTTTGGTTTCAATTGTTGCGTTGGAATTTTAGGGGACATAATTTTAGGCCCTATAATTTTGGCTAGATATCTAAGTTTCCTCACGCAGAAAATTGAGCATTTCTTAGACGAAGTTCCATTAATAAATCGAGTTCGATTATTTAATCAACAAGATGGTGCTCCACCACACAAGCTGAGGCCAGCTAGAGAATATCTGCATGAAACATACAACAAAAACTGGATTGGAAATATGGGTCCAGTTAGGTGGCCGGCGTGGTAAAATAGGGTTGTTTTCAATTTATACCTTTATTTATTCCTTTTTAAAAAACTGTTCAGGTTACCCGATCTTACGCCTCTAGATGTTTTTTATGGGGATCTATTAAAAACGAGGTTTATGAGGTACCTCCTGCCACACGACATGAATTAGAGGACAAAGTAAGTTGAGAAACGTAAGAGCAGCAATAAGAAAAGTTCGCCTTTATCAGCAACAAGATGGAGGTCACTTTAAACATCTGAAACCCTAAAGATATGTTAATAGGTAGTTTCAATATAATTATTTTATTTTCAACAGGGGCTTTATTTTAGAAAAGTTATAACGTTATGGTATTTTCAGTTTTTTATCGAAAGTTCCCTTACAACCTAATAGAGTGCGATATAAAATTAATCGTAATGAAATGCTCTTTTTTCTAACCCGACGAGCCACCATGTTGCCATTTGAAAAAAAATAGTAATACAAATTTTAAAATCAAACGTCACATAGCTGAAACATTTCGATTGAATACAGTGAAGTTGTATTTTTATAAACATTTGAGGACTGAAATTAGTTATTTGAACGTATCCATAGCCCTCTAGAATTAAAATTTATTTTGAAAATAAAATAGAAAAACGGTTACAAACAGTAACAAATGATACATGGTTGTATTCTAAATGTCATATAGAGACAAAAAAACTGAAAATATACCAGGTGTCCCATTTAAAAATCGAGAGTTTATGTCACTTCTGATGAATCCGGAATTGGCATGAAGTTGAGTTACTTGTAAAAATATTCAGCTTTATGCATTAAACAGATTTTCCAAATTTCATTCCATTATCTCCAAAAACAAAAAAGTTTTAGGGGCTAGCCACCTTAAATTAATTTATATCAACTCACTGCCAGAGGCGTAGGGAAGGTGACTAGTTCACAGAGTATTATATCTATTAATAATCAGGTCGATACTTGAAGAAATAAAGTACATTTCCAAAGTAGATTTTTTTTTTCGAAAAAACCAAAGATAAAAATAAAAGATTTGAGATCTCTCAACCTGTTTCCTCATCTCGAAGGTCAAATAACTAAAGATGTTTTTTCTTACATATATTCAAGAAGGATGTTAATAAATATCTTCTTTCCCTGCCCACTTCTAAGGCTAATGGGGTTTGGCGGGGAAGGGAGATTCGTGATGAACACCTTATGGTAGTGTGCGAGTCTCTGAGATCTGTACCTCCGATTTACCTACTAAAAACTCCACCCAGTTGGCTCGTCTGGTCATGACCTCGGTTGACACTTCTACCTACTGCCTATTTTGCCTGTTGTTCGCATCTACAGCAGCCATTCCAGTGATTTCGGGCCTTGCACAAGTTCTTCACTGGGTGTGTTGTCATGCTTAGCTCTAATACAATATCTCATAGAAAGAAATAAAAATGATCAAGTCTATATCACTTGCACCGGCACACCAAAAAGAATCAATAATTATATTTTCAGACATTCCTAACTAATTTTGTAGTATGTCTCAACAGATGAATCACCTCAAGCGGCGACTTCACACATGATAAATTCCTCCCTTCACATTAAATTAGATCGCAACTGCTTGCCGACAATCTTAAAGGAAGTAATGAATCAGATGAGCATAAATTCGTGGGCAGCTATTGACACATGGCCATACATATGTCACCGTCGGCTTTTCTGAAACCATAATAATCACGGTGATAGCGGAAGGAATGAAAGGAACTTAAGGGGTTACGTAAAATCAAGAGAAAATTAATGATCTATTACTTTAACATAGTATGGCGGCTTTTTCAAATCAAAGGAGAGAAAGGAGTAGACTATATATGAAGAAAGTTGAACATAATCTTCTCCAATCAAGTTCCGCGAGCGACTGAGTTTATAATTCAGAGATAACTCTCACCTATATATTTTTATTCAATGTCGAACTAAGTGAAGAAAAATATACAAGTAACCAGATCGAAATAGTACGAATTCGGACTAGAACAGTATCTCAAGTTTGTAAATAATGTAGTCAAAGCTGATGCGTCATCAAGCCCATTCTCAGTGCGAAATATCCTAATTATCATGCAGTAATCCACTATATCGAGTCAGTTCTACCAATATAGGATCAAAGTCTCTACATATCAGTGCAACATTAATAAATCAAGTATAGTCAATACGTCCGAATCATAAATTCTGTTTGAATTCAGGAAAAATAGAAACGAGAGAGATTCAAAGTGCGAAAATAGATATTTTGCGGGATAAAACATCTTCTTGGAAACCGAGAGCTGAATGAAAATGTCTACGCGATACTGTTTCTGGTTCCTCACCGCATAATCTGCATGTTAGGTCACCACTGAACAGTCTCATTTATTGAGGTGCTCTTTTACTGGCACATGTCTAGTTAGGAGCCCTCTGAGAATTTTCAGTTGTTTCCTGTGTAACATTAACATGTCTGGTGGTTTTTTTTCCGTCACAGGTCTTTGATGTATTCTTTCCCATGTCTGTCCAGTCTTCTACACACGCTCCTGCCGTGCTCTTCGGCACCTCTGTTATATAATTAGATCCTTTAGGTGTACACTCTGGTAGACTGTCATTCACAATGTACAGAATTGACAGTTGAAAGGGTATTGAGATTAAGATGATGAACAATGTAAGATGGCGATACGCCAAACATGTATGATAAAATGAAATGAAATAGTAAGAAGTAAAGAAATAGAAATATTAATAATACGAAACAAAACATGGTGTCAGAAGTGGGATAATCGACTTTAGAACGAATGCTTTTTTCTTCAAGTTCGTCAAATGAATTCTTCAGTCTTTCATGTGGAGCTAATGGAACCTGAAATGCTATACCTGTGATTCAGACAGATGCTTCAATTAAAGGCACGGGTTTCTGTATGATGCAAAAAGGGCATCATGTTTCATTCGCCTCGCGTTCACTCAATAAAGCTGAGGTGAAATACGCACAAATTGAGAAAGAGTTGTGAAAAGTTTCATTATTGGATCTATGGTCGTGAAGTTGTAATTAAAACTGATCATAAACCGTTGATATGAATATTTAACAAAAATCTCGATATTTTCAGTGCTAGGCTACGAAGAATGCTCTTAAAATTACAGAAATATCATATATAAATTGAATATTTACAGGGGTCAAAAATGTATGTAGCTGACACATTAAGTAGGTCATTTATAAAATCTGAAATACCTTCAGATGAAGAGTTGGAATATAGAATTCACTCTCTTTCGTTAACAGTACCCATGACAAAGAAACAGAAAAAATGTTTTCAAGATGTTATTGATACTGATCCTACTTAATCACAAGTTAAAAATTTTTGCTTAAATAACTGGCCTGAAAATAGTAAAAAGTTAAGTACACATTTAAAATACTATTATAATTTGAAAGACAATATCCACCTTTCTGATAATCTACTTTTAAATAACTACAAAATTATTGTACTTCCTGAGCTTAAAACTGAAATGCTTAAATTAATACATTCAGCTCATTTTGGTATGCAAAAATGCGAATTACGAGCACGTGAAATAATGATATGGCCTGATATGTCTGAAAATATTGAAAATCATGTATCTAGTTGTGAAGTATGTCAAATTAATAAACCAGCTAATCAAAAAGAAACACTGGTTCCTCACAAAACTCCAGAAAAACCTTGGGAAATATTATTTTCGGACTTTTTTGAATTGATATCAAAAAGCTATTCATTAATTGTTGACACTTTTTCACATTGGCTTGAGGTTTTTAGTACGAATGATAAGACCGCAAAAACAGCCATTAAACACTGTAATGACTTGTTTTCTAAATTTGGTGTTCCTGATAAATTATATAGTGATAATGTACCATACAAGAGCTTAGAATTTACAAATTTTGCTAAGTCCTGGCTGGACCTTCGAAATTGAATTCTCCAGTCCTCATCATCACCAGTCTAATGGGTTTGCAGAAAAGTATGTTGATATTTCCAAAAATGAGCCAAAAAAAAATGAAAACTACAGAAGAATTGCCTTAATATCTATTAGAGTATGGAAACACTCCTCTGCCAAGTACAGGATATGCTCCTCCTCAATTACTCTTAAATCGGCTAGTTGAAACTAAACTTCCCATTGCTTCACAAAATTGACTGCCAAAAATTATTGATCAAAAAGAGGTTGCAGCTAAATTAACACAAAACTCAGAAAGAAGCCAACGTTATTACAATAGAACTGCAAGAGACTTACCACCTCTTGAGAAAAATAATAATGTTTCATTTCAGAAAAATAATTGTTGGAATGAAGGTAAAATAATAAATAACGATAATAATTGCTCTTACATAATTACAGACACAGAAGGCAAGAAATTTCGAAGAAACAGGAAGTTTATTGATAAAACTAATTTACCAGTCAAGATATCAGAAATCTGTCTGATTTGTTATATGAAATTGATGAATCTTATAATAATACTATTGCCATTAATGATTCTCCAGAGAGTTTGTCCAACTCTGACATTAACGAAACGAAAGTTCAGAAACGAATGACACTTCTATCTATCTATCAGAAGAAGAATCCTTCAAAACCGTTACTTCTGGTAATATAGAATTCATTTACTTAAGTGACAATACTGAAACTGAATTAAGTGACAATACTGAAACTGAATTAAGTGACAATACTGAAACTGAATTAAGTGACAATACTGAAACTGAATTAAATGCAATACTGAAACTGAATTGAGTGACAATACTGGATATGATTTTAATCATCCTAATTATATCGAAACATATTTGAAAAGATCCCGTAAAGCTCCAAACTATTTAAAAGATCACGATTTGTCTTAAATTCCATGTTAGGAATTATAAAGAAGTTTGTAGTTCAAGACTTTTAGAGAGTTATTAGAGTTAATCTTAGTCTTAAGTGTCTTTAGGCTTAGGTTATATTATATACAAATGTAAAAAAAAGAGCGTGTTATATAATAAGATCCTTTGAGTTGTACACTCTGGTAGACTGTCATTCACAATGTACAGAATTGACAGTTGACAGGGTATTAAGATTAAGATTATGAACAATATAAGATGGCGGTACGCCAAACATGTATGATAAAATAAAACAAAATAGTAAGAAGTGAAGAAATAGAAATATTAATAATACGAAACAAAACAACCTCGAAACTCTGCCCTGGACCTGGTTAGTTTTCCGATCTTCTTCTAGCAAGTTCAACGGCTTCTTCATTCACTGCAAATCCCTGATGTCCTGGCACCCAAATTAGTTTGACGCGGTTCTGATCTGTCAGTGAACTATTAAAGTAAGATCTATCGCTGGATTTTTCCTCTGAACTTCTGTGTAACCTTGTTTCCATTGTAATTCTAGTTTGTGTTCTTTGAGTGGTATAGTGGTGGATATTACATCCACTGGTTCGTCTGCTGTATCTACAGGGTCCTGCAACAGTGGCGCGGTGTTCCATATCTCTATTTAGGAAACAGATAGGAATCTATATTTCTATAATATTACCTTATTGCTCAAGCTCGACAAAATAAAAAAATTGTCGGTCACACATGGTGTTCAATTTTTTCTGGGCGGATCCCAATTGTGTTTTTTTTAAATGGCAAACTATATTTTTTATCGCTTTTTCGGTTTCTACATAGAAAATGAAAGGTACTTTATGTATATCTTCACTTCGAGAATATTGACGGTTTTCGAGATTTCTAGCATGACAGGTTTTTTTTTCCAGTATTCGTCACTCAGAATATTTGAAATTATAGAGTTGTGCCAGGTCCAATTGAAATGTATTCTTGGTCAAATATTCTACATTGGTAACTCTCTCAAACGATATATCTGAAATCGACCTGTGATATACAGGGTATGAAAAACAGCTTGCCACATATTGTAAATAAAAATTTGCAGAATCTTCCTTATTTTAAATGGAACACCCTGTATATTATCGATCCATAAGAAGAGCCAACAAAGGCTCTACAAATGTCATCGAATATTCCCTATGGTTCAATTTACTAGTTTTTCTTAAAACAGCAATTTTTTTTGAAAAATTCCATGTATTCATCTTTCTTCGCTATAATCTGAATGAACGACTTTTTTCAAAGCGAAATCCATTTGACGACTGATAAGAATATACGAAAGATATCTTGTTTCAATTATGTAAATAACAAGGTGTCCAAACAAATATTTTTTATGAAATAAATGTATGTATCACATTTTTCTAAATGAAAAAATAATGTTTTCCATTGGATGCAGAATTTTACACCTAAATTGTGCAATATGAAACCAAACACGATTAAATAAAAAAACAATATGAATATTACCAATAATATTTTTTCATGTTATGGTGTATATTCATGAATTAAAGTCAGAGCTTAAGTTCTAGATATTTAAATTGTCAACTGGCAAACTACAAAAGAGAAAGTTTAATGAAGGTTGATAATGAAACTTTTATAAAATATGTTCAACATGTCTTCCATTTTCTTGAATGCAGAGCTGAAGTCTATGTTTGAAAGACTGTTCTACCCTGCGCAACACAGCTGGTGTAATGCTGCGAAAAGCATTCGTTATTCTAAGTCGCATATTTTCGGAAGAAGTTGGTGGCTCGACATAAACCATATATTTTATGTATCCCCATAAGAAAAAATCCAGTTATGTTAAATCTGGTGATCTATCGGGCCACCTGACTGGCCAATTTCGGTCCTATCAATTTATTGAGAAATACCTCATTTGAATGATCTCTCACTTCTGCCAAATAGTGAGCAGGATCGCCATCATGTTGTAACCACTTTCTATTGCGAAGGTCAAGAGGAATATCTTCTAACAAACCTGGTAAATCATTTCATAGAAATTGAGATACATTGTTCCATTCAGATGTCCCTCAAAAAGTATGGACCAATTACATATTCTCGAATGATGCCTCCCCAGATATTTATCTACCACCTATGTTGATAATCCACCTGTCTCAATAAGTGGGGATTTTCTGTCGAAAAATAATGGTAATTATGTCGATTCACAAATACGTTTTTATGGAATGTCGATTCATTCGACCATAAAATGTTATTGAAAAAATATTCGTTTCGACGAATTTCTCCCATAGCCCAATTGCAAAATCTCACTCTTTTCTCAAAATCGGCATACAGTAGTTCTTGATGTAATTGAACGTGGTATGGATGAAAGCGATGTTTCTTCAAAATTCGTTGCACTGATCTCTCACTTATATCCACTATTTCACCAATTTGTCGTTGACTCCTACAAGGATCTTCAACAGCAAGAAGCACTTGCAATTCATTATCCTACATTAGTAGCTGGCTTGATGCGCTCATGAATAATTGGTACGTCCAGTTTCAACAAATCGTGTCTGGTCCTTTCGGAAAGTTCTTTCTTTCATCAGGATGCCTTCTATCTGGATACCGTTGAGAATAAATTCTACTTGCCAATAAACAATTCCTATCTGATTCACCTAATATAAAAATCATATCCATCAAATCACTTTTTGAAAACAACATTCTGATGAAATTATATCGAAAGTTCAACTTCACGATTCACTAAAGATTTCAATACTCATTTGCAGGCAAATATTTTGATCTGTCATTTGCCAGACTACTTGATTTTCAATAAATATTTTATTCATTGAGAGGTTGTTTTAGACCGAAAGAATATATAACTCACAACTTGTTTATCTACCAACAGGTAACAAATGTGTTACAAACATAACATAATCTCGATCACAGCCGTCAAATATGGATTTCACAGTACAAAAATCATTGTTATTATGGCGATGAAATAGAAATTGTCATTTTTCGAAAGAAATACATTTTTAAGAAAAACTATAGGACACCTTATAATGTACATAATTGAAACAAGATACTTTTTGTATATTCTATCAGTCGTCAAATGGATTTTACTTTGAAAAAAGTCGTTCATTGAGATTATAGCAAAAAAATATAAATAATTGGCATTTTTCGAAAAAAAAAACTGTTTTAAGAAAAACTAGTGAAATTTACCATAGGGAATTCTTGATGACATTTGTAGAGCTTTCGTTGGCGCTACTTATGGATCGATAATATATAGGGTGTTCCATTTAAAATAAGGAATATTCTGCAAATTTTTATTTACAATATGTGGCAAGCTGTTCTTCATACCCTGTATATCACAGGTCGATTTCAGATATATCGTTTGAGAGAGTTACCAATGTAGAATATTTGACCAAAAAAAATTTCAATTGGACTTGGCACAACTTTATAATTTCAAATATTCTAAGTGACGAATATTGGAAAAAAAACCTGTCATGCTAGAAATCTCGAAAACCGTCAATATTTTCGAAGTGAGGATATACATAAAGTATCTTTCATTTTCTATGTAGAAACCGAAAAAGCGATAAAAAAATCTAGGTTGCCATTTAAAAAAACACAATTGGGATCAGCCCAGAAAAAATTGAACACTCTGTGACCGATAATTTTTTCATTTTGTCGAGCACGAGCAATAAGGTAATATTATAGAAATATAGATTCCTATTTGTTTCCTAAATAGAGATATGGAACGCCGCGCCACTGTTGCAGGACCCTGTATAGTAGGCATTTACAAATGTTTCAGTCACTGTACTAAAACAAATTGAAAAGCGTGTTTATCAAAGACTACACAATATCAAAACACGACATAATTGAATCATGAAACTCGATAATAATAACAAGATCTGTGCATACACTGAACACTACCGTGATAGAAAAACAGCGCGGTTGCTTCGTGGGTTTTATAGCCTATAGGGAAGATTTTTTTCCAAATCACGCAACGATCATTGTTCATTCCCACTGAATTGCTGATTCGAATCTAGTATAGTATAGTTTTCCCAATATCAATTGCAGAAGCATAAAAAAGTCTTGCGGCGAAATCGTGTGAGACAAGCTTTTATTTATACGAATACATTGAGAAAGAAAAATAATTTCTTTCATTGTTTGATGTAGGTTATTATTGTATCCTAAAACGTATTTCGATCGGCACACACCAAGACCATAGACGCTACTGGTTTTTAATCTTTCAGAGCTATTAAAACACAAATATAACGCGTGATTTATGACCTCGCATCGTAGAGACACGCCAGCATTATGTCCAACTTGATTGGTCCAGACGAATCGGTTGTACAACTGACAGCCCTCACTCGAGTCCACGTTGACTATCGGCTCTTTTGATGTACCGTTTGCCGACGGAAAATGTTTACGAGTAGTACAGATTATTTTTCGTTCCGTTTCTTCGCATATACGCTCGTGTTAGCGAAGTGAGTTTTTATTTGCTCCCTATAGAAACAGATTCTGCAATTGATATTGGATGGACTATACCTCATATATATGATATGTCTGCATCAATTACTCATCAGTGCAATCTGCTCACCCTATATAATAATAAAATTAAATTTCCTTGTCAAATCACTCCTTTTTAGATCGTGAACAATGTTCAGAATATAGTCTATTAACAATGTTATTTCAGCCACATTCTCCAGCTTTTTTTAGTCTGAATGTTTTGAAAAATGTTTAGCATTTTGTTAACTAATAACATTCATTCTTTATAGGAGTACTTTCAAGATATGTTGTAGAATCCTTTGTGTGATCTTTTTATCGGACCTAGCTATAAATAATCTTCGAAATAATGAGAAAAACCAATGTAGTTTTTCTCTTCATGACCTACTGAGAGTTTGTTTTTCAAATGAGAGTGTTTTCTAGAGTCATGTCCTTTGCTTTTTTTATTTCCAGATGAAGTTTCTCAGCGTTCAGGATCGTAAGATGACTTTTTGACACATTTTTATTTTTCTAGGAAGATGTGCGAAATTATCAGGATTTCCAAGGATTCTTCTTCACACCTGTTGTGGAACCTGAACACGAAACAGCTTTCTTCACTGAGAATCCATACGAAGCGATCGAAAAAGGAAGGATGAATAGAGTCCCGCTTATGATGGGATTTTGTTCGGAAGAGTTCTTGTCCTTCGTTAGAGGTAACAAAAAGGGTTTTTAATATTCCCCTGTGTAATATATAGAGTGAACGTAGAGTTGAAATTCAGATTCCCAAACAGATCCTCACAACTATGTTGTTTGAAAACACCAGACAGTGTTCTTATTATTATTTTCTGTGCAAGAAACACATTACTAGCTTGTGTGGACCAACCCCAAAAACACACACCATACCTCAAATTCGATTCAACCTGTCCGTAATAAATGTTGAGCATTTGTTTTTCATTCATGATATTTCGTAGGTTTTTGAATGAGTAGTTTTGCGAATTGAGATATTGAACTAACTCGTCACAGTGTATTTTCCAACCTAAAATTCTATCAAAGTGGATACCATGGAAATTAACATTGAAACAAGATTTCATTACCCGATTATTTGGAATTTCAATATTTAATCCAGGATTAGATTTCTGATAATTAAGAAATCTGAGGAAGTGTGTTTTATCGGTATTGAGGTAGAGAGAGTTGGCTGTAAACCACTCATTCAACCTTCTAAGAATATCGCTGCACTGATATTGTAGTGATATATCACTTTTGTGGGATAAAATTGTAGATGTATCACCAGCATACACAGTAAGGGGGATATCACTTATTGACCTGTTCAAGTCGTTAATATATAAAATAAATAATACAGATCCCAAACAGTCCTGTGGTACTCAATGGACAGGTCAATTGCGGTGGGTTTAAATTCACGTTTGATGTTGTTATTGATGTTCTGGATACTGAGATATTGCTGCCGGTATCTCAAAAAAGTTTCTAACCACTTGTTTGTTGAACCTTGTATACCATAATTTTGTAGTTTGATGAGCAGTTTATCATGATTCACACACTCGAATGTCCTAGTTAGGTCACAGAAGACTCCAACAGGACAGTCACCTCACACCTGCATTAAGTAGTTTGATAATATTATAATAAAATTGTTTTGACATCCATGTTGATTTTCACATATTATTTTTTAATTTTCATAAACTTTATATTGCACTCAAGAAATTGAATTTCTAGCAAAGCAGTGCCCTTTCTTTCTCATTTTACGTGAATCTTCCATCTGGATTTCTCAGTGCCATTGCTGTATTGACTCTACCCTCCGCCATGATTTCGCCGCTGCTGGTGTGTTCTTTCTAGATTGGTGTTGTATTTTTTTCGTAGTTGGTTCTCCTCGTATTGCTCTTGAGAACTGGCTCCGGAGTATCGGTCTCTGACTTGACATACAGTGCGCTGCTAAATTATGGAAAAAATTCGCAAGCAATATACTTTTGACAAAAATCCTGAAAGAGGTCGATTTTTGTTTTTAAATGCCGATTTTTTTTATTATATCACTCGTTTTGACGTGGTGACGTAATCGGTAATTTTTTTAAATTGAAATAGATATCTTGTGATACTTCATCTGAAAGGTCTTTCAATACTGCATTCAATGATAATAAATAATTTTATTTGTTTATACAGGGTGAACGAAAATTAATATTTATTTAAATGTTGTATTTTGTTGGATATAAAGTTATTCTCTTATACTTCATCTGAAAGGTATTTCAATTCTGCAATCAATGATAATAAATAATTTGATTTGTTTATACAGGGTGAATAATTTATTTTATTTTATTTAAATGTTGTATTTTGTTGGATATAAAGTTATTCTCTTACTGAAATAAAATATTAATTTTTGTTCACCCTGTACAAACAAATCAAATTACTTATTATCATTGAATGAAGTATTGGAAGACCTTTCCGATGAAGTATCGCAAGACATCTATTTCAATTTAAAAAAATTACAGAATATGTCACCACGTCAAAACCAGTGATATAACCTCTTTAGAATATACATTCAAAAATCGGCATTTTGAAACAAAAATCGACCTCTTTCAGGATTTTTGTCAAAAGTACATTGCTTGCGAAATATCGAATTTGTTCCATAATTTAGCCGCGCACTGTATATGAATTGTTCATTTGTCACAAAATAGCGATTCTTTAATATTCTATTCCATGAATAGAAAAAGTGATGAGTTATGTGTGTCAAAGGTTGCACACGGAAAAAATTACCATATAAAAGAAGCATACAGAATACATTTTTTATAAATTTAGTGATAATATACGTAGGAAATTCACTGTTTTTGTGTGTACATATCACAAAAAAAAACGAGGAAAATTTGTAGTGCTCGAAAAAATTCATGAAACAACAAAGTTTTCCAATATAGTATAACCTACCTTTTTATGAAAAGCTAAAAGATCCAGGCACAGTGGGCGGCAACTGTTCGTCGATTGAGTTTCAGTAATGATGTATAAAATAAACAATGAAAATCATAAAGTTATTACACAGAGTGTATATTTGGCAGCTATGAATCCAAATACCTACTAATTCCTAGAATGTTAACTAAAATCATATGAAATGCACCTAAAAGAATCTGGTTCATCAATACATCAACAATATCAATAAGGAGTATTTTTATTTTAAAAAAAATTTTTGATATAAAAATAATCCTCAGTTTTGAAACTTGAATAGATTAATTTGTATGTTTCAGACAATAGAAAGACTTTTGAAGATGGTTTGAAAGAGACAGATGAGGACATCACACTGTTGGTTAATAAGAATATGCACCTGAAAGATGAAAAACAGTTGAAGGCTGCTGGGGAAGCTATACGTAATATCTATACGAATGGTTCGCTATACGAAAACGAAGGAGATGCTGTCAGGGTAAATGAAAAAAACATATTCTACCAAGATAATTCTCATAGGATGTTGCTATTGCATTTGGAAATGAAACACCGCATTGATTCTTTTTTGAATAATTTTGCATTCTGCAACGAAAAAAGGTGATGACGCAGTGAGTCGGAAAGGTAGATTGCACAATCTATTGCAATGTCTATGGTTAACGATTCTTCATTTCTAACCCTCCTTCAAACATACACACATACACTATTTGTTGTCAACAAACACTTTGTTTTCATTATCGATATATATCAGACTTTTTCGTTTCTTAGCTACTTTTCTCAGACTATGAAAAGACTGATGAGTTAGATGTATTGAAGAGAGATATACTGACACAAACAAACGAACCTTATATGTGTTGGAAGATAGTGAAATAAAAAATGGAACAAGAATTTGAAAATATTAACGGTACTCAACAACGAAATTGTATTTCACATGCACATTGTAACGAAACATTTTTTGGAGCTCCATTACAAAGAACGGCTAAAGAGAGTTTAACATAACTTTGGTACGTCCCTGATATTGATTCCAGTCTGGCAATAAGTTCTATTCCTAGTTTAGAAAATAAATGTAAATACCCAAAGCTACAGGAAGTTACATAAAAATCCGACATAATGTAGAGCTGTGTTTTTCCACATAATACAAAAAGGGAGAAAAGCTTCTCGGCTGGTTTTTGTTAAACGGGTAAAAGAAGGTCATCTCGCGATGGGAAAAAAACCCTAGTATTCCGGTTCAGTTTTCAGATTAACGGACAAAAAGCGCCGTTCTTATCCCAAAAGGGACAAAAATTGCGCCTTTCTTATTATGTTTTTTACCCAAATTGGTCGTAGATTTGAAATATATATAAAAACTTTTTAACAAAAAATCAACTGAAAAGCAAAAAATTAAATGAACCTTCTTAGTCTAAATGATAATTGAGCTCCTGAACTAATGTGGGTAACTGATTTTGAGTCGGCGCCAAACAAACAATTATCGAAGATACTTTGAAAGAAGTAATCAAAACGCAGCCGTGCATCTCGCTGCCATCATTCAACACCTAATTCAATTGCTAGTTTGTTTGGCGCCGACTCAAAATCAGTTACTCACATTAGTTTAGGAGCTCAATTATCATTTAGACTAAGGAGGTTTATTTTATTTTTTGCTTTTCAGTTGAGTTTTTCGTCGGTTTAATTTTTTGTTAAAAAGTTTTTATTTTAAAATTTTTTGTTGCTGAAATCTACTGATTACTACCTACTTAATTTTTGATTACTTCCAAAATACTTACTCACCTAGCTCACTTCAACTATTAACTATTAATAATATGATTTTCTATTTTAACTATTTATTGTTATATAATATAAATTAATTTTGAAAGTTCTGGTTAGTTGATTTCATCACTTTGTATATAATTCCATCCTTTCATAGAATGTAATCATTTTGACGGATGTAGGAAGGTCTGTCAATGTCAACTACATATGTGTACCAAAGTTCACAAGTGAAAAATCAATCATCCCCTATTTTTCTACCCATAGGGGTAGCTCATTCCATTCCAAATTGGAATATGATCAACTATGAGGTATACCCTTCCCAATAAAAAAAGAATAATCCAAATCGGAAAACCCACTACAAAGTTATGCCTGATAGAATCGGTTAACGGACCAAAATTATGAGGGTGAACGATTAATATCCTTCATTTTGCTATCCTTAGGGATGGATTTTGTTGTTCAAATTGAAATGGGACCAACTTTGAAGTACCGCTCTGTGAAAAGTTGTGCGTGATCATACATAAAAAAAAATATACGCGTCGAATAGAGAACCTTATCCTTTTTGGTTTCGTCGGTTAAAAAGGAAAGATGTTCCTGTTTTGTGTCCGTAAGGCTTGTGCCTGACGTGGGCCCGTAGGGCTCTTGTTCCTGTTGTACTTCCGAGGTGTGATCAGTATTTAACCGTATAAAGTTTCAAAGTGAAAAGTTCTCTCCGAAGCTTTGAGGAATCCGTAACTGAGAAATTGTATTGTGTTCAAAGTGAATCCGTACGATATACAAATTTTGTGAAGTGTAAATAGTCTGATATTCATAATTTTATCCATGCTGTCCTCAAGTTTGAGTTTATTAAGTTAACTCCCAGCAATTTGGTGCTGCTCAAAGTAAATTCTTTATGATATCTTTTGAATTCATTAGTGTGCATATTTTTCTGCAGGAAAAGTATCCATTTTTCCCCCACTGTTATTATTATTTTAGCTATCGCAGGTGTTTTATAGTGATGAACCATTCATAATAATTTCCTTATTGGTCGCACCAATAATAGTTAAATTATGTTATCAGTTGTTTGAGTCCAAGGAAATCGCCGAACGAAAACAATTGCCACAAATAATAATTCATTTCGAATTGCGCATTTAGGTCAATAACAATTTTTCACCGGCATTGGAATTAAGGAAATAACCAAATTCGGTATTTTCAGAATATTATTCATCTTCCGATTCTTGAAGGTGATTTTGTGAATATTTGTTTTTTTTGTTGCTCCGCTGAGTGAATTATATTTCAATTTTAATGGAAATAACTTTGATGCTTCGTAGTCTGTATCCAAGCCCAGTAGTTAAAACAAAGAAACAAAAATAGTTGGTTGAGTTTAAGGAAATCGCCGAACGAAAACAACTGTCGAGGAATATAAAATCATATAAATATAAATTGAATTAATACCAAATAGGCGGCGTGAAGTATCAAAGTTGGGGTAAGTTCGAACGTAAAACTCAGGAAATAACCTAGTGGACCGTGAAAAGTATATGTTTTGAAAGTAAAGGGTTTAATTCGGACAGGAAAAGTTAATTACTACAACCTAGAAAAATAACTTTCTGAATCCTCCCCGTAACGTGATTATAGCAAATATCGTTTCAGAGATTCTGAAGATATCGATAACCTTCAATCCAAAATTACAGGGCTATATATATTGTTCCTAAAACTGGAGTTATAGTATTAATTTTGGTAAACTCAGAATATGATTGTGGTAATACCAATTTACGAGCAGTATAAATATCAGTATTGAGTTTTCGTAAAGTAAGGATTTTATTGTGACAATACCGATTCGCAGTATGAATATTTATAGTGGTATTATACATAAGTAAGGCTGCCACACTGAGACCCTTGTTCTGCAAACAAAAATATATCTATAAAACATTGTAAGACATTGCCATCACCAAATTTGAATATACCAGTTAAAATAATATTTTTTACACGCTGTATTAACTGTGGAAAGCACCTTTCCGTTCCAGCCATATAAATCATAGAGTCAGAAGAGTCACGAAATAAAGTTTCAAAGGTAGTGTAAAGACAGCTCTGTCTGTCTGCTAGTGTGAAGACGGCTGTGTCTGTCTGTCTCTCTGTGGACATAAATGCAACTGGTGTCCAGTATCAAATGTTGTAATTGAAGCCTACAGTCGTTTGAAGAGTACAAAAAGTGTCGAAATACCAGACCCCTTGACATTCCGTATCTCCATCCGTTGCTACCCTCATGCGTGGAGTAAACCACAATAAAATCTGGCGCCCAAAATTCAAAGTTGAGATGGGAACATATTTCCTGTATAGTACTTTGGCGTCATAATTTAGGGATCGTTTTAGCTGTAGAACTTCCGACCCTAGAAAAACGCGTTACAACATCTTTGAGGAAACCTCTTCAAATAAAAAGATATTTTGAATAAAATGTAGTTTGTCAATATTATTATAAAAATATTTCATGATAGTAAAGTGGAGACGTTCTCAATGAATGGTATTTTTATTAAATCCACCTCAAGATAACTAATGGATAGCGAATATTCAATATTTGCTAGTAAAAGTGAAAACTTTATGAGATGAAATGAACTTTTCAACAGCTAGTGTAACCAGACACACAGTGAAAACAACTCACTTCTTGCATATGTTATCACCAATTTCCAGTAGTTCCTACACTATAGCTCGTGGAATAATATACTATCCTCATGGTATCACGATTTTTACACATGTCGATTTTTTAGCATTACAGTGACTCTGTATCCACACGAGGACTCATTCGCCATGCTGAACTCCAATCTAAATTCAGTGACGTCTACTTCTACCAGTTCTCATATAGTGGCAAATTGGGGGGAAATAATGGTCCGTTTTTTGAAGGTAACGATTTTTTGAAAGTGATGATTTATAAATGTAGAATGATAATGATGATTCTCATTATAATAATAAATTTCCACTTTCAAAATTATAATTATGAAATATTTTTTGAAATAATGGTGGAGAGTAAATTGAAAAACAACTAACAAAGCAAAGCATGCTCATTTGTGAATAAATACTACAGATAATACTAAAAATAAAACGTAGTTATACAATAATATTCATGAAAAATCGTTATATTTGTATTTCTTCATTGTCTTTCATTTCCATTTCAGGTGCGGAAACTGTTGGCCATGGAGAAGACGAAAACTACATTTGGGTGTGGAGTAATTGGACATTATTGAATAATTATCCCAAAGAAGATAAACTGACCAGCGATCGGTATCGGGCTTTATACACAAATTTCGCCAAATATCTGTGAGTACCATCATTAAATTACTCAATGAAACAAAATTTTCCAGTGAAATATTTCAGGAATATCACTTTGAGATTTCCAATATTTAATATTCATCATCAGTATACTTATTAATATATAATAGACAGCCTGCGAGGAGATATAAAATGTGCTAGACTTCAAAGAATTATCTCTGAGATCATGTGATACACTCTCTCGAAAACGAACAAGGAGAGAAAACATCTATAGTAGAAGAAACGATGAAGGAACTCTTTGGGTTTCACTTTCCTAGGGCTCAAATAGATACCTGCTTATTAGAATGAACTGGAGACTTGAAAGAGGTTTCAAGGTTCCAAGGAAATAGCTCTTCGGCATATACCAAAGCTATGAGATGATTTTTATATCAAAATCTGGAAAAATTGGCATATACTAAAGCCATGGAGGAACATTGACGTGATTTTTATACCAAAATCTTGAAAAAATGGTCAGGAAAAGGCAAAATCCCTAAAATCAATCAGTTTCATGTCCTTTGGACAAGAGGATATGCATATACGGGACGAAGCATTGGTAGAAAGACTACATCGCAAATAATACTCCATAACTGGTAGAGAGAGTGGAGAACATACTGGAAAACAGAGAAGTACTACTAGCGGCCTTTCTAAACATGGAATGAGCTTTTAACAATAATTTTATAGATTAATCGTCAGGTCTTTCAGACAAAGAGTGGTTGATGACCCATGTTTGGCTTGGATAGACTCAATGCTCAATGCTCAATGCTAACATGATATTTCACAGATCCTAAATGGGGGGGATTGTAGTTACTCATGCAGCCAAAAAAAGGAGTTCTTCCTCCAGTCCTGTGGAATCTGGTTCAGGCGGACTGTTGGGGTCTCTGAAAGATGAAACACCGGAAATAGCATATCATGTTCAGGGATAGCAAGTATGAGGAGCTGAGCTTGGTAATGAAATGGACGAACTTGGAGAGACTGAAAATTAACCCTCATAGAGCCACTATGGCATTCACTCGAAGATGGAAACCAGGAGGTTCCATTAAACTTTGATGATGAACTCTAAAGACTAAGGAAGAGATCAAATATCTCGGGGTAATAGTGTACTCAAAACTGACTTGGAATCAACATCTGATAAAAGTGATGAGAAAATTGAGAAAATTGCTAACCAAGACCACACATGAGAGATAAGTGCCATGTGAAAAATCGAATTTAAACGGTTTTCTTCACATAAAGGATTCAATATAAAATTGAACCAGAGAAAGGTAGATCTCAGGTGAAAAACAACTACTTTCCTGGCAAATACCACGCAGAACGTTGAATGATATTCACCTGAAAATCCATGCATACTTCCATAAAATATCAATGGACATTGAATGCAAATGTTTCTTTCTGATAAGCTCGATTATGTTTAATTTAAGTCGTGTTCACCTAACAATCCGCATACCGGTTTCAGGCTTCTTGGCCCTCATCAGTACGGAGTCAACCAGCCAAAAGTCAAAGAACTCTGGCTGAAGTGAGACACAACGTAAACAAACCATCATCGATCTTGTAACACCTATAGGTACGCCGGGAAAAAGATAAACTTTAACTGGCGGTACCTAGTGACAGAAAGAAACACTCCGAAATCTCACCTCGATAGGTTTCTAAATAAAGATTCCTTCTCAGTAGAATTGGCAAGCCCGTCTAGCATACAGTGAGAGATAAGTGCCATGTGAAGTGGAATGAATAGAAAAATCGAATTTAAACGGTTTCTTCACATAAAGGATTCAATATAAAATTGAACCAGAGAAAGGTAGATCTCAGGTGAAAACAACTACTTTCTGCAAATACCACGCAGAACGTTGAATGATATTCACCTGAAAATCCATGCATACTTCCATAAAATATCAATGGACATTGAATGCAAATGTTTCTTTCTGATAAGCTCGATTATGTTTAATTTAAGTCGTGTTCACCTAACAATCCGCATACCGGTTTCAGGCTTCTTGGCCCTCATCGTACAGTAGTCAACCAGCCAAAGTCAAAGAACTCTGGCTGAAGTGAGACACAACGTAAACAAACCATCATCGATCTTGTAACACCTATAGGTACGCCGGAAAGATAAACTTTAACTGGCGGTACCTAGTGACGAAAAAACACTCCGAAATCTCCACCTCGATAGGTTTCTAAATAAAGATTCCTTCTCAGTAGAATGTAAGCCCGTCTAGCATACAGTGAGAGATAAGTGCCATGTGAAGTGGAATGAATAGAAAATCGAATTTAAACGGTTTTCTTCACATAAAGGATTCAATATAAAATTGAACCAGAAGGTAGATCTCAGGTGAAAACAACTACTTTCCTGGCAAATACCAGCAGAACGTTGAATGATATTCACCTGAAAATCCATGCATACTTCCATAAATATCAATGGACATTGAATGCAAATGTTTCTTTCTGATAAGCTCGATTATGTTTAATTTAAGTCGTGTTCACCTAACAATCCGCATACCGGTTTCAGGCTTCTTGGCCTCATCAGTACGGGTAGTCAACCAGCCAAAAGTCCAAAGAACTCTGGCTGAAGTGAGACACAACGTAAACAAACCATCATCGATCTTGTAACACCTATAGGTACGCCGGAAAAGATAAACTTTAACTGGCGGTACCTAGTGACAGAAAGAAACACTCCGAAAATCTCCCACCTCGATAGGTTTCCGGCGTACCTATAGGTGTTACAAGATCGATGATGGTTTGTTTACGTTGTGTCTCACTTCAGCCAGAGTTCTTTGGACTTTTGGCTGGTTGACTACTCCGTACTGATGAGGGCCAAGAAGCCTGAAACCGGTATGCGGATTGTTAGGTGAACACGACTTAAATTAAACATAATCGAGCTTATCAGAAAAACATTTGCATTCAATGTCCATTGATATTTTATGGAAGTATGCATGGATTTTCAGGTGAATATCATTCAACGTTCTGCTGGTATTTGCCAGGAAAGTAGTTGTTTTCACCTGAGATCTACCTTCTCTGGTTCAATTTATATTGAATCCTATGTAGAAAACCGTTTAAATTCGATTTTCTATTCATTCCATGGCCTATCTCACGTATGCGACACTACTCACGAAAGGAATCTTTTTAGAAACTTCGAGTGGAATTTCGAGTGTTCTTTCTGTCACAGGTACCGCCAGTTAAGTTATCTTTCCATATAGTACAAGATCGATGATGAGTTTTGTACTGTGTCTCACTAGCAGAGTTCTATTGGCTGTTGACTGTATTGACCAGACTGAAACCGTAGCAGATGTTAGGTGACGACTAAATTCAAACATAATCGGCTTATCAGAAAGCATTTGCATTCCAATGTCGATATTTTATGGAAGTATGCATGATTTTCAGGTAAATATCATTCAACGTTCTGCGTTTGCCGAAAGTGAATTTTCTGGATCTACTTCTGGTTCAATTTATTGAATCGCTTTATGTGAAAACCGTTTAAATTCGATTTATTTCCACTTCACATGGCACTTATCTCTCACTGTATCAGACGCTGCCTCCTACTGAAAGGAATCTTTTTTAGAAACCTATCGAGGTGGGAATTTTCGATGTTTCTTTCTGTCACTAGTACCGCCAGTTAAATTTTCTTTCCGGCATACCTATAGGTGTTACAGATCGATGATGGTTTGTTTACGTGTGTCTCACTTCAGCCAGAGTTCTTTGGACTTGTGTTGATCTCCGTACTGATGAGGCAAAAGCATGACCGTATGCGGATTTAGGTAAAGACATAATACGCTTATCAGAAAGAACATTTGCATTCAATGTCCATTGATATTTTATGAAGTATGCATGGATTTTCAGGTGAATATCATCACGTTCTGCGTGGTATTTGCCAGGAAGTGTTTTTCACCTGAGATCTACCTTCTCTGGTTCAATTTATATTGAATCCTTTATGAAGAAAACCGTTTAAATTCGATTTTTCTATTCATTCCACTTCACATGGCACTATCTCTCCGTATGCTGACGGGCTTGCCACTCCTGCTGAGAAGGAATCTTTTATTTAGAAACCTATCGAGGTGGGAGATTTTCGGAGTGTTTCTTTCTGTCACTGGATTACCGCCAGTTAAAGTTTATCTTTTCCGGCGTACCTATAGGTGTTACAAGATCGATGATGGTTTGTTTACGTTGTGTCTCACTTCAGCCAGAGTTCTTTGGACTTTTGGCTGGTTGACTACTCCGTACTGATGAGGGCCAAGAAGCCTGAAACCGGTATGCGGATTGTTAGGTGAACACGACTTAAATTAAACATAATCGAGCTTATCAGAAAGAAACATTTGCATTCAATGTCCATTGATATTTTATGGAAGTATGCATGGATTTTCAGGTGAATATCATTCAACGTTCTGCGTGGTATTTGCCAGGAAAGTAGTTGTTTTTCACCTGAGATCTACCTTTCTCTGGTTCAATTTTATATTGAATCCTTTATGTGAAGAAAACCGTTTAAATTCGATTTTTCTAAGACCACACATGGTGCACTGGCTATTCAACATGGGGTGACGCAGGTCATAACGTACGCTTCCTTGGTGTGGTAGCCAAAGATATCGAAACTCTATAACAAAATACGCAGGATACAAAGACTGTAAAGATATTATAGCGGTAATGAGGTCAATGCTCACTGTAGTCATGGAGACACTGCTGGGACTACCTCCTGTCCACCTTATGGTGCCTTCAGACTGACAAACGCACCAGCTATTATGAATGTCTGGATAGTGCATATGAGCATCGTAGGCATTGTGACCAGAAACTAGACAGGAGATCAGATCACATTGCAAAACTATTCTCCTTTGATAAATCATACCAGGCAGAACTGGATGGAGTAAAGCTGAACACCACACCATTCTATTGGGATGGGTTTGAGACGGAAAATGGTGGTTTTGTTACCCAAGAGTAACAACACTTTTGTGTTTCAGGTCTAGTGTGAAGTTGGGTTCTCATTCATTGGAATTCCTTTCAAAACGGAAGTTTTGCTACTGGTGGTGAAGACTTGGTTTGTCGCTAGTAAAGTCAAACATTTTGAGACTTAGCCTTGAACTCAAATGAAGTCTTCTTAAATTTGTTTATCAATCGGAAATATTTTTGTTCTGCAAATTTACGAAAGTGTCCCTTGTAAACTCCCATTCAACCTCCAGGATTTCACGTGGAATTTCATTTCAATAATTATCGTTTAAGCATGTTTGGGTTCTTTGGATATTTCTTTACGATTCAGATGTAGTTACAATAAAATACCACAAATGCCTCTTCATGATTATTTTAAAATATTATTCGTTGATTTTTGTTAGATACTGAACCCTAGATACGCAGAAGAATATGTCTTTCTGTTGAAATAACTCATTGATTTCTTTTCAGGAACCCAACACCGACAAAACTGGAATTGTTCGATAACGTGATTTGGCCAACGGTGAAACCAGACGATTTTCAATATTTAAATATAAATAAAACTTTGACTATCGAGAGGAACCCCAAAGCCGATGTTTATTCGAAATGGGTGGACATTTATGAAACTATGGCTGTCAAACCATATGACACTTTCTGATCTCTTGTAGGCTTGTTCCATATATTTATTAATTACCAATATCGATAACACTCCATAAGACGCCATGTTAACAAAGTGAAGTCACGAAAATCAGTCTGTCCAACAAACGCCACGTGAAAAGAAATGTCATCATTTTGTGGTTATGTCACTATAATGAGAATTTGCAACAAATGAAATAAGCTTGTCATACTCCAAATTTTTTTTACGTGAAATAATGACTACTTGAACGAGATGGACGAACAGAATTGAATCTTCACTTTTAGTGCCCGATTTTGAAAATCGATGTTCAATTGTTTTGGCTTCACATAGGCAATCTTTATTATCAATATTTGAAGTTAATAAATATATGGCTTGTTCACCATAACACTGAATAAATAATTCTGAAAATAGTTTTTTTTATCATTTGATCGATGTCTCTGTGGAGATGCTATGATTATAATGTGTCGAATGACAAATACGGAATCAACTGATTTTCACACGATTCAGATTACAATCAAGAGTAACTGTAGGTAAGTCCAATATCCCTGAAAACACAGGTATATCTATGTATGGGATATACTAGAAAAATCACAAGGAATGAAAAGTATATCACCTCATATATTTCTAGCCTTGATATATTCACATTTTATACAAGTTTTTTCACAGTTTATTTTTGAAATAGACAGTTTTAGACTGTGCCCAAGTTTGAGGAGAGAGGAATAACATTGGGGGACGGAGGATATATGTGAGTTTTGCATTTTGGGAAAAAAATCTGTTTGACATCTTTTGAAATTGTAATGTCAAAATCAGACCTATCTGCCAGGGAGGAAGTGAAATGTAATATATGCAACATCATTTTCAAGAGGACATTCATAAAATTAAATCTCACAATGATTTCCTCAATTCAAATATACCAACACCTTCAGAAAATATTTCTTCCATCCATAACATTTTAACAGCATTAAAAAATCGAATCCCAACTCCACAAAAAAAATTATCTGTCTACTATTATCAAAAACTATCTCAGTGAAAACAGTGATCCTAATGTATTTTTGAAACCCAAAGCAAGAATTTCCTTTTCTGGGAGAAATTTAGCTGAAACATCTAATCAGTAAAGGCTCTGATGGAGATCTAACTTCTGCTATCAGAATCTTGTACTCAACAGATACGGTGGATGAATTTAGCGAGAAAACTCTAAAAAAACTACAAAGCAAACATCCATCTTCAGAAAGTTATAACAAATTTCCAGCAATAGAAGCCAATAATATCCCACTGATAGATACAACGAAATAAGTTCTAGAGACAGTGATGTTTTTTCGCACCGGTTCATCTGGAGGCTTGGATTCACTAAGGCATTCACCTCTACAAGATAGGCCGAGTTTCAGTACTGGATCTGCCGCAGCAACACTATTTTCGTCCTTAACTAACCTATGTAATCTAATGCTATCAGGAAATGTCCCTCAAGGAATCTGCCTAATACTTCATGGAGCTTCTTTATGTGCAATACGAAAGAAGTGTTGAGGTATACGCCCAATAGCAGTTGGGTTTGTACGATCTACTATCGTTCAGTCTCAAAACTTGCCAGTCGAAATATACCTACAAAAATTTCTTGGCAAAATTTTCCGCCCTCACCATTGTGGTTTTGGAATTCCTGGAGGCTGTGAAACTATAACACATTCTGCTCGCCGTTACATCAATCAACATAGGGATCCATCAAGAGAAGTTCTCTTGAAAATCGATTTTCAAAATGTATCCCTTCATTTTTCAATGTTATAGAAATCCAAGTTATTCAATGTTTGGCAACGAACTTATATTATCTGAACGAGGTGTTCAACAAGGATACCCTCTGGGTCCAGCGTTATTCTGTCTATCAATTGACCAAATAACCAAAAACATCTCAACTGAATTTAATAGCTGCTATCTTGATGACGGCTCTATAGGTGACGATGCCATTCAAGTACTGGAGGTTTTCGAAGATATTATCACTAGATTCAAAGAGGTTGGACTTGAATTAAATTTTAATAAATGCGAATTGATGTTCTTAGATAAAGTTGATTCAGTTATGATCCGGAAATTTTATTCATTGGCTCCAGGAATCAAAATAGCACCAAACTCAAATTGGTTTCTCGTTGGTGCATCTTTATCAGATGATGCGCTCTCTGTCGCTTTGAAAAATAAACTAGACACTTTCTCTGTGATGGCCTCACGCCTAAATGACTTACCGGCACATATAGCTTTCTTTTTATAAAAAAACGGCTTTTTCCAACTTGAGTCCTACTTGAGTTGATGAAGAAACATACAATTGAGAATGAAATTCATCATAATTTCAACGATCATTTGGAAGAATAATGACTTCAAACAACCCTTCGAGTGTCCAGGGGAGGATTGGGTATTTATTCTTCAGTTGCAATCGCTTTACCAGCTTTCCTTTAACAGTGTCCGTCATTTGATTGATCAGATTCTTCCCGAATCTTTCATTGATATATCCGATTCAGTTTATATGAGAATCCATGAGATCTGTCCCAGATTCCAAAAGGTTACAAACATCTTAGGATCTTCCTCTGATCAACTCCTTGATTCGCCTTCAGAATGACCAATCGAAAAGGCTCGTCTCAAGGCAGTGAGTACAAAATAATCTGGAGCTTGACTCAACGCTCTTCCTGTTGCCTTACTAGGCATTTTATCAGATAAAGAATCCTTCAGGATTCCAGTGGGTCTCCGTTTAGGTTGTGCGATTCGTGTTAGCCATACATGCAGATGTAGATCCAAGGTCAACGAGAAGGGTATTCATGGATTGAGCTGTGAATATAGTTCGGGTCGTTTCTCACGTCACTGCACTGTTAACGATCTAATTAAACGTGCTTTTTCAACTGCTGACATTCCTTCTGTTTTGGAACCCTTAGGAATAAGTCGTGACGATGGTAAATATCCAGGTGGGATGTCTCTCATCTCTTGGAGCTATGGAAAACCACTGGTATGGGACGTTACCTGTGCAGATACTGCTGCTCCTTCACATATTAATTCAACATCAAAGATTGCTGGTGGTGCTGCAGATTCTGCGGAAAATCAAAGAAAAAAAATATTCCAGTTTGATTGAACAAAATAATTTGTATTCAATAGCCATCGAAACTAACTGCTCTTTTGGTAAATATGCATTGGAATTTTTCAAAATTATCGGCCACAAACTCATTGATAAAACCAATGATCCTAGAGCAAGGACTTTCCTGTTACAACTTATTAGTATTGCAATCCAGAGAGAAAATACTGCATCTGTCCTAGATTCTATTCCCACCTCTAAGTTTGGATGAAATTTTTATCCGCCTACAAGATTGAGAATTATGAACACTTTTGCTCACCATCTCCGCAAGTAAAAGAAGTGACCTCTGACGAAATAGAAGACACACCTCCTAGAAGCAAAACTTCAGAGAAAAATGATTTGTCTTCTTTCTCTTCCCAAAAATTAACACGTTCTGCCATATTTCAATCCAACTCGTTATCAAGCAGCTATAACACCATAAGATCACTTGGACCCAATGGGTTGAAGAACATTGGCAACACCTGCTTCATGAATAGCGTAATACAATGTTTATCGAATACCAGATGGTTGCTCGAGTATATGAGAAAAGTCGGGCATATGAGGGATATCAACACAAGCATATCAAGTATGAAGAGTGCTCTGATAAAAGCATTGGGTGGTGAATACTGTTTCTTTGAAAAGCCAGATACAAATATTCGCACCTCGCTTCATGGGATACGCTCAAGAATTTCTCAGATATTATCGAAAGATCTTCATGAAGATACGAACAGAGTGATAGAAAAGCCCAAACCTATCTTGACAGACACTGATGAAAAATTGAGCGACCATGAAAACGCACCGAAATCTTGGTCAAGATATCTAAGAATGGACAACTCAAAAATGGTTGATAACTTTGTTGGTCAACTAGAATCATCGTTGAACTGCACTTCCATTGTTCTGTCACTTTCGACCTCTTCTGGGACCTTTCACTTCATATTTCACAGAGAACTGGCCAGCTGAGACTATCACAATGTTTAGACTTGTTTATTAGAGAAGAAACTTCAGATGGCGAAGAGAAACTAACTTGTTGTGAATGTAAGGGAAGGATAAAATTCACAAAGTCATCATGTATATATATATATTAATTCCCCGAAATATTAGTAATTCACTTGAAACAATTTTCGCCGATGGAGAGATTTGGGGGAAAATTAAATGTCACCATTGACTTTCCTCTCGGAGGATTAGATATGAGTACCTAATTATGCAGTAGATAATGTAGCTCTATGTCAATTCAACTTGTATGCTGTATCCAACCATAGTGGAACAATTTATAGCGCACCGTACATTTATAATTCAGAAAATAGCATTCTTCCAAATTACTCCCAATTTGAGTTTTGGTGTATTGTAATAGGGAAAAAATGGAACGCCGGATCCTACAACTTCAACAAATTATAACACTTAACCAAATGATTGAACTATAATAAATGGAAATGAATCAAGTCGACATTCCAAACATACCCGCATATGCATTATCGCAAGTCTCTACCTGTTCGAAACTCCACCGAAGGCGTGCCTTCTGGTCTAATCTGCTTGACTAATAGTGGCGCGACTTTCTTCAATCACTTGCGCTGCACGCAATGATCACGTCTCAGTCATTGTTGTCATGTGATTTATTCCATTGTGAATGGACTATCTTTATATATACAGTGCATTCCATTTAAAACGAGCCACCCTGAATAACTTTTGGTACAATGATTTTCTGGAAAAATAAAAAAACACATCAACAATAGTATACAGGGGGACACATTTTGACATATTCACATTTGATGTTACTTCCACTATCGCACCCCCAGAGCATGTCACCATTTTTTTTTAAATGGACCACCCTATATTGTTTCGTATTATCAGATGCTCCATGATGAGCAGATTTCAACAAAGTATAAAACATATGGTCTGACGCATATGGTTCGGGAGCTACAAATTATTTGGTTGAAAACGAGCCACCCTGAATAACTTTTGGTACAATGATTTTCAGGAAAAATAAAAAAATACGTCAACAATAGTATACAAGGTGACACATTTTGACATATTCACATTTGATGTTACTTCCACTATGGCACCCCCAGAGCATGCCACCATTTTTTTTTTAATGGATCACCCTATATTGTTTCGCATTATCAGATGCTCCATGATGAGCAGATTTCAACAAAGTATAAAATATATGGTCTGACGCATATGGTTCGGGACATAGACAAATTAAAAATAAAGAGACTGTTTGAAACATTGGCGATCTTGAACACCAAGTTTTTGGTACGGCCAGTCGCGCATGGAGGCGCTGTCCGCAATCAACAGACGACTGACATGATAATTTTCCAATTTCGACATTTGTCAGAAAATGACAAACCACGTAATAATTTCAGAATAATTCTACTGTTGATTGTCATCGAAAAATTAATTAAAGAAATTATACTATGGACTTGAATTATGAACCCAACGTCGAAAATGGAATGTTTTGTTATTCGAGTTGACGCTGAAATTCCTCGAAATATCCGTTCACAAGGTAAAATATAAGTTGCTTTTCACAAACTCATACTTATTTCCATCCATCAGTTGCAGAAATTTTTTCACAAACTGATACCTGATACTTATTTCCGTCCATCAGTTTCCATTTCCTATCACCATTTGAGGAAGTACGAAGATTATCGTCAAACTGGAGTATGTTAAGTATACCTACTCGTTCTCCTTTGTGCTAATAAATGAACAAAATTATAGAAGGTTTGTTGTAAATGTAATTTGTTTTTATTTTGGTTGATTTGATGAAGACTGAAGAATATTTTTAATTTAGTTGTTTTCCGGAGTTTTATTATTGTTTTGTCTAGTTGTACCTTGTCCTAGATACAATAAAATGTGTTTTTATAGTGTTCAACTTATTATTCTTGTTTTATAAGATCTTTTATTTTGTTCTTGATATCATGAAATAAAGATTTACTTTGAAACTTTATTTTAACCACGAACGAACTAACAGATTCTACGAATCGATTACTGTATATATTTTATTAGTGATCGATTTGCCATTCCTGTATTTCATATGATACAACCATTCATATGGAATACAAGAATGGCAAATCCATCACTTATAAAATATATACCATATCAATCATATAAAAGTAACACATTTGAAAAACCCGCCTTATCTCAATCGGTTCTACCAACTGTACTTAGTTCGGCCAGTTGCGAGATATGTCGCCACTGTCTGAACGTGGTGCCAACTTTTACTGCAGGTTTGACAACTCTCTTTATTTTTAGTTTCTCTATGGTTCGGGAGCTACAAATTATTTGAGTTGAAAACGAGCCACCCTGAATGAACTTCTGTACAATCTGTTACCTAGGTTTCATAGGTGTTTTTTTGATGTATACTTCAAAAAAGTCTTATTTTGCCTAGTTGAGTTTGAATTCGATATTCTGTTCATTTTGTATTTGTCTCATTCTACAATAACGATTACCTACCACGTGAAGTTACAATTGGTGTTTCTGTTTTTGTGAATTCTTGAGAAGCAATGGTTTATACGCTTCGAGAACGGATTGAAATAGTGAGTTTGTACTACCAGAATGGAAATAGTGCTAGAGCTGCTGCCCGTATGTTCAATGATAATCATCCAGGAAGAAATGTACGACACAAAGACGTTTCGGAATTATTGAACAAATTTATGGAAACTGGATCTGTTAGCAATGAAGAGCATAACCGTTGTCAACGATGAAGCTATTTCTATTGCAGTCTTAGGGCACGTTGGACTAATGGAAAATACGCAATCTCTTACTAAGTTATCTCGAAAATCAGGAATCAGTCGTACAAATGTTTTCAGGATCCTTCATAAGTACAAATTTCATCCATATAAGATTAGACTAGTTCATGAATTGAACGAAGATGATTTCGATAGACGTATCGAGTTTTTAAATCTCACTGAACGGATCAACATGCATCAGAATTTCTTGAATAAAATTTGTTTTTCGGATGAAAGTACATTTAGTTTTAATGGAGAGGTGAATCGGCAAAATTGTCGATATTGGAGTCATACGAATCCTCATTTATACCGTCAAGTTCATACCCAACGACCTCAAAAACTGAATGTTTGGGCAGGAATTTTAGGTGACCACATCATAGGACCTTTTTTTATCGATGGTAATTTGACTGGTGAGAAATATTTGGATATGTTGGAGAATCGAATAATACCGTGCATCAATAGGGCAATTGAGGAGGATATGAATTTATTCGAACAAGAAATAGTTTTTCAGCACCTCCTCATTATGCAGCTCCAGTGCGACAATTTTTGGATGATCATTTTCCTGGTCGCTGGATTGGCTGAAGAGGTCCTACAGAATGGCCACCAAGGTCTCCGAATCTCACTCCTGTATATTTCTTTCTATGGGGTCATTTGAAGTCTAAAGTGTATGAGATAGAATCGACAACATTAGAAGATTTGAGAGAGAATATCATTAGGCATTGCAGAGAAATAACTCCCGAGATTCTCAACCATGTGAGGGCGGCAATGGAAGCTCGTTTGTACCATTGTATGGAAGTTGGTGGAAACGTTTTTGAACATTTACTATAGAAATTTTTTTTCTTCTCATTGTCGTCATCAGATTTTGATTCAAGAATTTAATAAAAAATCTCTTTTCTGATTTATTGCTTCATTTGTCTCTAGAACGAATATTTCAAAATGTGGCCTCCTGTATAAATTGTTGACATCTTTTTTCATTTTCTCTGCAAATCATTGTTTCAAAAGTTATTCAGGGTGGCTCGTTTTCAACCAAATAATTTGTAGCTCCCGAACCATATGCGTCAGACCATATGTTTGAAATCTGCTCATCATGGAGCATCTGATAATGCGAAACAATATAGGGTGATCCATTTAAAAATAAAATGGTGACATGCTCTGGGGGTGCGATAGTGGAAGTAACATCAAATGTGAATATGTCCCCCTGTATACTATTGTTGACGTGTTTTTTTATTTTTGGAGTCAGAGAAATAGTTTCATTATAAACATAATATTAAAATTTGCGATGTCAGGAAAATTCGTATTACTACAATTTTTGCATAGTGGGAGATGAGAAGAGGCCGTGATTTAGGCACGGGTCGCCGAGATTGTTTTTAGATTAGTTTTTGGCTTTGCCGAAAAGAGTGGATTTTCAGGCCTTTTCGCGAAGAGTCCGTATTTGAGCTTGTCGAGTTTTTTGCGCGGGTTGGTGGATTTCTCCACTAGCTAGTCATTGAAGATATTATCTTCGAGATAATGGTCTCACGGAAGGAAAGTCGGGAATAGATAATTCGAAATTTGGTTTTAGTCAGTTCGGAAGCCTAGGTGTCAAAGTTATAAAATGTATCCGAGTATCGACAGAATGGTACCAGACAATTGGGAAAACTTTTTGGAAAAATTGTATATCGGAGACAACAATTATTCTACAGGGTGCGGGCTTTTAGGGAGAATAGTCTAACGCTTGCATTGATTTTATGGTGCAGGTGAACCACATGTACAGAAATTATTCGTATTGATGTAAATCTAAAAAATGTTTATCGAATTTTGGAAATAGTTGAGGAATATGAAATTTTATATTTAGAATTATCGGTAATGACGAAATACGAGGTTTTACGGGAAGTACAAATTCTATTTTGTATGAAAAAGTTGATTATGAAAATAAAAGTATAAGCTCTTCTATTGAAATAAATTTGATTTTGATTAGTACTTTGAAATTGATGGTTCTATTTTTTTCCCAAAGCTAGATAAGATCTTATTTTATGTAAAAAAAATTATTGATAAACTCTGAACTACGTTTTGTTTTTCAATATGTTTTTATTGAATAGAAGTATTAAGTTACCCGATAAAATACTAACCTCTCGTGCAATGATAAGTGAGAATAATCTACCTAGAAAATTGCCGCGGGAATAATTTGAGGTATTTTGTTTCTTTGATAAACTATTTTTTTTTGATAACCTATATTTTTTCTTTGATAACCTTTATTTTTATTATGACGCCTGTCATCAATTCGCATGAAAAGTGAGAAATTAATCAAAACCGATTTGGTTCATTATATCATTTTGCGAGGAAGTGTGATCGTAAATTCAAAAATTAATCTACAGAATACCACTCGAGAGTTCGATAAAGTAGAATATAATTCTCCAGATTTATTTCTCAAACTTGTTGCCATTTGGCAATAGCCACTGGAGCCCGTCGGGCTCTCGTGTCTATTGCCTGGCAACAAGTTTTCGAAAATATGTCGAATTATTTTCACTTTATTCCCACTCCTCTTGTGGTATTACAACTGATAATAAATTTATTTTTCTTTATTATACAAGGCTTACTATAGACGGTACGGCCATAAACGAACCTCAAAATCAAAATCAAAATATACTTTATTGTCGGAAGATTAGTATCTCATTGACAAAGTCTTGAAAAAATAACAGAAAATGTATATATAATATAAAAACACATGTCACGCAACAATTAAAAGATAAAATACATTCACATAAGCAAAAGCAACAGATATAAAAATTTAGCACCTTATGTCATTTTTAGAGAACCAAATAATCAAAATGTACTTTATTGACTGAAGAAAAATACATTCTTATTGTTAAAGTGTCGAAGATTATTCACACAAAGACAGTCGAGTCAAATATACTTAGTAGTCAAAAGAAAGTTTTTCCACACAAAGTATAGTCTAAAATGGAACAATATAAATAAAAAAATAAAAATATTAAAATATTAAAATGTAAAAATGTATATAAACATTCACGAATTTGTTGGAAATGGCAGTTGAGCTGCTGTGTGTAATTTGAAAACCGGTAGCATTAATATAAAATTAGGTAATCTGGTAGAATTCGCCGAGATTATAACAAACTCTCTCCGAAAGAAACTTTTTTACCGATTTCCTAAACTTTTGTTCATTTTCGAGTTTTTTTAGGTGCAAGGGCAGGTGATTGAATAACTTCTTGCTTTTGTAGATTATGGAGTTCTTAGTTAGAGTTGATGTGGGAATAGGCAGTTTAATGTTTAGAGAAGAGCCACGGGTATTATGCGTCGGCGACAAATATCTGAATTCTTTAAATTTTTTTTGGATCAAGCATACAGTTTCCAAAATGAAAATGAAGGCCAGGGGCAAAATTCCATAGACCAAAAATAATGGTCTACATGAGTCCCTCGAATTGGCTTTGCACATATATATCTCAGAGCTCTCTTTTGGAGCATAAAAACTCTTTCGAATAAATAGTTCGCACACATTCCCCAGAAGCAAATGCCATAACGAAGGTGAGATTCAATAAGTGAAAAGTATGCATTTTTGCCGCGGTTAACCCTAATTCATTGGATGTAACTCGTACGGCATAACAGCCAGACGCTAGCTTTTTGGATAAATTTAATATATGCCCTTCAAATTTCAGTTTGGCATCAATATTCAATCCCAAGAAAGTATTCATAGTTTTGTTACTGAGAGACTCATTTTCGAAAAATACATTGTTGATAACACACTTGAAGTTTATTATACCTGTCTTAGAGGTATTGAAAGATAATAAGTTGGCGTCGCACCATTTTTCAACTCTACTCAGGTCCTCATTGATGATGTCTTCTGAAGATATGTTATCAATACCATGCCAAAGGATGGTGGTGTCGTCTGCAAACAGTGTAAATTGTCCATGTATGTCGACATGTGTTAAATCATTCACATATAATAAGAATAATAGAGGGCCCGGTACAGAGCCTTGCGGTACTCCATGTTTGAGAGCTAGATGCTTCGAGTGCACATTGGCAATGATGACGCTTTGAAAACGTTCAGCCAGATATGATTGAAACCAGAGTAGAGTTACACCTCTGAAGCCATAGGTGTGCAGCTTTTGGAGCAGTATCCTGTGATTTACACGGTCAAAGGCCTTTGAAAAATCACAGAACACTGCTGCAACTATCTCTCCATCGCTCAACCTAAGAAACAGCCGCTCAAGAAATGCGAATATTGCATCATTGGTATTTTTTGAGGTTTGGAAGCCATATTGGTCTGTACTGAGAATACCA
The DNA here is from genome assembly GCA_018342105.1 of Gonioctena quinquepunctata. Lineage (NCBI taxonomy): Eukaryota > Metazoa > Arthropoda > Insecta > Coleoptera > Chrysomelidae > Gonioctena > Gonioctena quinquepunctata. The sequence continues at coordinate 53,810 of JAFIRS010003772.1, read as the reverse complement.
TGTTTGCTTATAAACGTTAACATCCTTTTTTCAACTAGTCTTTCGATTGCTTTCGCTAACGCAGGCAGCAAAGCAATTGGTCTGAAATTTGAAGGAGAATCGTGGTCGCCACCTTTATATAATGGAATGATGTTTGCTATTTTTAAACAGCTAAGAAAAACACCAACTGAAAACGAGTGGTTGACTGCTTCTGCCAAAACATGTAGGAATGAGGGTGGCAATTTGAGCAGTAAGTTCACTGAAATATCATCCCATCCAGAAGAGTTCTTATTTTTTATATCAACAATCGTTTCTCTGAGTTCAGTGGCATCTGTGGGAGCAAAATAAAAACTTTCAGGTACATAAATATGGTCTAGATACGAAGTGGGGTCAACCGAGGGTGATTTCTCAGCAAGCTTATCCGCTACAGAGCAGTAGAATTCATTTGAATCATCCGGATTCACATTCGGTTTCAGTGAATTTGAATTGTTTTTACCTCTCAAGTCATTGACAATTTTCCAGCATTCTTTTTGTTTGTTACTTGACCGATTAATTCTAGAGTTGTAGTATAGAGATTTGGCAGTTTTGATCACTTTTCTATAAATATTTCCATATTTGTTGGAATAAGTAATAAAGGGAATATTATTTATTGCAAATTTACTTATTGTGTGAAGTGAACTCATGTTTTTTCCCGAGATTCTCAGACTAATGTGATCCATGGCTCCTGCTTTTTACACTTGATCGTCACAATAGGGAAGGAACGGTTGAATAATGTGGTCAAAATTCTATGAAATTCATTGAGTGGATTATTACTGCTTAGTATATGCACTTGCACCATGGAACGAAGTTGTGAGAATTTGTTATGATTTCTTTCAGAGAATATTCTACCCAGTCTCTTGGATCGATCCCTAGGCATTTGTGATTTTGCAGGAAGTTTGCATACAACAGCTTCATGGTCTAACAGACCAGCATTCATAACAGTGCGATCAATAGGATCCTTATTGATATTTGTGCGAATATAGTCTAAAGTAGTAGATGAGTGAGAAGAGATTCGTGTGGGTGCTTCAACATGCATAGTTAAATTGAATGAATCGAATAGATTGTCAATGATTTGTGTATGGGGTACTGTTTCATACAAAAAATGTATGTTTATGCTCTATGCCCTATGCTCTAGGGATTTAACAGCAGAGAAGCTAAGGATCAGGGAAGACAATGGGTCGAGGGACGTAATCCTTGCATCGGTCTAATTTCCTTCGGATGATCCTGAACCACCACCCACGAGAGCTGTGGAGGAGCTGATGAGGCACTGCAGGTGAAAAGGACTGCAGGTGGTAATCGGAGGCGGTGCCAACGCGTATCACACTGTCTGGAGCAGTAGCGACACCAACAGAAGGGGTGAGTCGCTACTACAGATCGTGATAGCAAACTAACTGGACATACTGAACTCAGGTAAACCAACCTTCGCTACTTAGAACAGGAGGGAAGTACTGGACGTAACAATAGCCTCCACTTATGTGAGTAACTTTGTTACGGAATGGCATGTGTCTGATGAGGAGAGTTGCTCTGACCACATGCACATAAACTTTAAAATAAAGAGTTACTACAGTAACTTATTGCAATTCGAGAAAAACAGACTGGGAAGCCTACAAGGCAGACCTAGCTCGTTACCTTCCGGGATTACAAGGACCGACAAGTACAAACAGGGACCTAGAGCTGGCAGTGAAGCAATTCAATGACACAGTCATCTCTGCGTTCAACAACATTTGTCCCTAACCATAAGGAACTCCACGAGAAACGTGCCCTGGTGGAATGCCAAACAACTTTCAAGATCAAAGAGGCAAACGAGGAAAAAATTCAACAGTATCGAAAAAACTGCAAGGTGAGATGACTACAAGAACGCCTCTGTCTGGACTAGCTATAAAACGCCACTAAACAAATCAACGAGAGACTCCTGAAGGAGGTACTGTGAGGATATAGAAAGTACCCAAGACTGTGCCAGACTCCAAAGAATCCTATCCTAGGAAAAACATCAAGTTATACACTCCCTCAAAAATGTACAAGGAGAGTACACCACTACAGGAGAAGAAACTGTAAAGGAACTCATCAGGGTTAACTTTCGTAGGGCTCAAATAGTACAGGCTAATGACTGGAGGCTCTGAAAAGGGATTCCAGCGGAAGTTGGACATTACCGGAAGAAGTGGTAACCTATGACAAAGTACAATGAGCAATGAACTCTTTTGAACCATTCAAATCATCGGGACCGGACGCAAGTTACCCAGCCTAACTGCAGAAGGGAACGGACCTACTTCATAACAGGCTCTGCGAAATACTCAGAGTCCTGTGATACATCCCAAAGCCATGGAGGAAAATTAGGATAATCTTTTTACGAAAACCTGGACAGGAAACGGCGAAATCCCTAAGACTTATAAGTCTCATGTCCTTTAGACTGAAGACGCTGTAGAAGCTGGTGGATAGGCATCGGGAAAAATATGTCTATAGGACCGGCTGCTCGACGGAAAGAGCACTCCAAAACCTAGTAGAAAGAGTGCAGAACACGCTGGAAAACAAAGAGGTATTATTAGGCCTTTCTAGACATAGAAGGAGCTTTCAATGACACCTCCATAGATTCAATCATCAGGTCTCCTAGACGAAGAGGGATCGGGGAACCCTACGTGTCCTGGATAGACTCAATGCTGAGAAACAGGATGATACACACACTACCCTAATGGAGGAGACTGTAGTGGCCCATGCGGTCAGAGAATGCCCGCAGGGGGAGAGGGGAATTAATTATTTATCCAGTCCTGTGGAATCTGGTCATAGACAGACTACTGGGGACTCTGAAAAAAAAAGTCACAAAACCCTTGGGTATGCTGACGATTTAGTCATCCTAGAACAGGGGACATTCAACACCACGGTTAGAGGTCGTATGCAAGAGGCCCTAAATTCGATAATCAAATGAATAGACTTTGAGGAATTGAACATCAAACCCCAAAAAGCCACCATAGTAACATTCACTCGAAGACGAAAACTAGAGGGAATAAGACCCTTTAAACTTCGAGGAGAAACTATACAGAGCAAGGAAAAGGCCAAATATTTCGGGGTGATATTGGACTCAAAATTGACCTGGAACCAGCATCTGACGAAGGTAACCAGAAAAGCGGAGAACAAATTAATTGTGGCGAGACGCTCTTTTGAGAAAAAGTGGGGGTTAAAACCACACAAGGTACACTGGTTGTACAACATGGTAGTAATACCGGCCTTAACGTACGCCTCCCTGGTGTGGTGGCCAAAGACACAACAAATGAGCGCTAAAACCAAACTAGGCAAGGTGCAAAGACTTGCCTGCATAGGCATTACCGGGGCAATAAAATCAACGCCCACTGCAGCTATGGAGAACTGCTGGGATTGCCTCCGCTTCACTTGTTGATACAAGGAGAGGCAAGACTAGGTGCCTTCAGACAGAGAAACACACTCGACAATATAAACGTTGTTGTTGTTTCTATATATATATTAACTTTAAAAAACTTCGAATTAAAATGCTTATGACGTTTTCCAAAATAATCTTTTTTATTATTATGACATCTCTCGATACATCAAAAACAGTAATGAATAAAACAATATACAGAGGAAGTGAAATATAAGAAAAATAGTCGCAACATTCTCCCCCCGCAAAATTACTGAACAACAAATCGTTTTGGTGGTTTTCCCACTCGTCCTCTTCTAGTCGTATATCCCCTTTCTCCTCGCGAACCTCTACTACGTTTCCATCTCTTTTTCAATACCCTCATTTCAGTTAGTTCGACCTTTTCCGTGTTCATCATGCATATTCATTCTATCTTCAATTTCCATCGGGTATAATCGTTGAAAGGGTCGTACAAGCTCTCCTGATTTTGTTTTTACTCTTGCTACTCTTGATACTCCATCTCTTCTGGGATAAATTTCTAATATCTTTTCCATCTTCCAATCGGTACGTTTTATATTATCTTCCCCAATTAGTACAATTTCGCCTATCACTAATCTGCATGGCTTTCTTTGACCAGTTCTGCAAAATATTCTTTTCTGAATCATGTTCTTAGACCGTCTCGAAGATCCTGTATATATTTATGTCTCTTAATTGAGCTGGTTCTCTCTATTTCGTCCAACTCCGGTATGTCACTGTTGTTAATATCACTAATGAACATAGAAGGGCTCAAAGGGGTCAGATATTTTTCATCGTCAGAAGAATAAGTTAAGGGTCTACTGTTCATCACAGCTTCACAGTCACATAAAAGTGTTAATAGTTCTTCGTAATTGATTGATGATCTTCCCAAATTTCTTCTCAGGAGATTTTTAATAATTCGAACTATACGTTCCCACCATCCTCCCCACCAGGCAGCTGTTGGTGCATTGAAAATCCATTTTATTTTATGAACAGAGGAATATTCCAATACCATGTCCCAGTCAATTCCCTTCATTGAATTGAATGCACCAACAAAATTAGTACCATTGTCTGAGTGCTGAAAATCTCCTCAAAGCTGATAAAAATGCTTCAGTTGAAAGAGAATTTACTAATTCCAAGTGGACGCCTCTATGAACTGCGCACGTAAATAAAATAATCCAGGCTTTCGATTTATCTTTGGGATATAGCGGCCCAGCTAAGTCTATACCCACAACATTGAAAGCTATTCTAGGTAAAGGTGCAAAAAGTGTTTCTAAAGGTTTACTATCATACCTCTTACATACAGAACATTTTGAAATTACTTGCCTGATAGTTTTTCTGCCTTTTAGAATCCAGAATTTATCCCTGAGAATACTCAACAGAGTTTGGACTCCTGTGTGACAATTGATTATATGATATTCCTCTATGAGCCTATTTACTAATATATGCTTGCTAGGAAGTGAAATTGGATACTTGAAATTATCTGCAAAATCTCCCAAAACTAGCCTTGACTTTATCCTCCATAGTTTTTTTTCATCTTGGATTATTTCCAGATTCAAATTGACCTCTTTTCCAAAAGCTTCTTCTTGTATCATTCTCAATAATCTGGTTTCTGCGTTACTTACTTCTTCATATGTAATTTCACCAGATATTCTTGAATGTCCTCGCTTACAATTGAATGAAAATCTCAAAATCCATGCAATCATTCTCAAAACTTTCGTGTATTTCAAAAAGTATTGAAAATTTTCAGTTGAAAATTCTGTTTTAGAAATAAGGGTGAGTGTTGATTTCATTTTCTCTGTATTCACCTCTTCCAGACAAAGAATTTCATTACGTGGCCATTCTTCGCAATTATTTTTCAACCATGTTGGACCAAACCACCACTTACGTTCCAACAAAGTTCTGGCATCACATCCTCTTGATGCCAAGTCTGCGGGGTTCATTTTTCCTGGGACATGATACCAATCATAAATATTTGATTCAATCTTATTTCTTTCACCCTGTTTTCAACAAATGTTTTCCATTATCCTTTCGTTCGTATCCAAATTGAAACCACCATTGAATCACTCCAAAAATAAGTTTTGATATCACTGAACTCTTTTATTTTTCTCAAAGTTATGTATAATCTTACACCCAATAATGCCGCTAATAATTCGAGTCTAGGTAAAGTGATATTTTTTGAAGCTAGTTTGGATTTAGCAAGGACCATTCTGACTGATGTTTCCCCTTGAATGAAAGTTCTCAGAAATATACAACTTGCATAGGCTGATTTACTTGCATCGCAAAATACGTGAATCGTTGAATCTAATGAATCCTCTAAATTTGAATGATTACAAAGTGTTCTTGGAAATCTGCAATATGTCAATGAATCCAATTGTTCAACCCAGAATTGAAATTTTTTGCCAATATCGTGTGGTAATTCTTGATCCCACCCAATTCCCAATTTCCAAGTTTCTTGTAATAATAATTTGGGAATCAATAACGCGGGACACAAGAAACCGATGGCATCAAAAATCTTTTGAGCAACTGAAAGCAAACTTCGCTTTGTTAATATAATATCTGAGTTTGTCATGCCATGTATATCACAAAATAATGTATCTTCCTGTACATTCCAAAGTAAACCTAGTACGCCAACTATGTTCACTTGATCAGAGGTAACTTTAGGTTTCCGTGAATTGTATATCCATCTTCATAAATTGAACTTTGCTGACGACATAAGAAGTGTAGATTCTCCAATGAATTTCGCGCATTCAAATTCATTTCTCACACTTAAAACGCAATTATCCACGTAAAATGAGTTTTTCAATTTTTCTGCCGTCTCTTTGAATGGTATTTTTGCATTATCCAAATGATAACCTATAGTTACTGATAAAATAAATGGACTGGATTTAACACCGAACACGACTCTGCAATGTTTATATGTTTTTCCACCACAAAAACCGTAAATAATCCCTATCCTCGGGAAAAACGCTTATCTGTAGGAATGCCTTTTCAATATCGGATGTTAATCCTATGGAGTTTATGCGCATATTAAAATGATGGTATTAATTCAAGAAAATTCGGCCCTTTTTCCAAACAGTTGTTCGAAGAATTTCCATTTTTGTCCCTAGCAGATGCGTCAAAAACTGGACGTATTTCAGTAGTTGAACTAGATTCTTTGATAACTGCGTGATGTGGCAAATAATGTACAAACGAATTCTGATTTAAAGCTACTCTGTCTGTAATCTCCTCAATAATTCCCAATTTTTCCCACACATTGAATACCTTTGAATAATCATCAAATTTGTTCAAATTTATCAATCTTTTTGTATTGGACTCCAATCTACTGAAAGCTACTTCTTCATTAATTAAAATATTCAAGTGATCTTCCGTCCATGGTAATCTAATTTCATATCTCTTTTCTTCATTAATTGTTACCGTTTCATGAAAATGAGTCAATGCTTCCTCCAAATGTTGTTTCTATATATATTAACTTTGAAAAACCTCGAATTAAAATGCTTATGACGTTTTCCAAAATAATCTTTTTTATTATTATGACATCTCTCGATACATCAAAAACAGTGATGAATAAAACAATATACAGAGAAAGTGAAATATAAGAAGAATAGTCGCAACAGTTGTGACAGGACACATGAGAATCGTAAGTACTGTAAACAGTGACGTGCTAGACCTGATATCAGATCATTGCGAGACGATTCTCCTTTGACAGCTGTACTAATAACTTTTATAGTATGTATTGAAACTATTAGAAATATTATTCGACCCAGAACATTGACTGTTCGATTATCAGCAAATATAATTGCCGGACATCTTTTAATAACTTTTTTTAGGCAATACAACCTTCTTTTTCTATCCATGGTGGCAATACCAGATAGAACTGTATGGAACCTTGATAAAATGGGACTGTTCAACGGCCACCTAACATGCAGATTATGCGGCAAGGAACCAGAAACAGTATCACACATACTGTGCAACTGCGAGGTTTTGGATCGCAGAAGACAGTCAGTTTTCCTGCAACCAATTGGTGAACCAAGACTGTACAGCACACATCCAGCCAAAGATATGTGCAAACTTGTACAGGGCATAAAATTATTGGAATGGGTGCTGTAGAAGGCTGCTGTAGAAGGCCCAAGTTTCGTTGGAGCCAACTGGGTGGAATTTTTAAAGGCGGTACGGTTGATGGTAGCACCACTAACAACATAGAAAGCAAATAGATAATAAAGGCGAAGAGGGTTTGCTAAGCTTGAGGCTCACCTTAACAACTGAAAGCTATATTAACGGGTGCATTAGGACAGAGGAATAAATGCTCAAAGCAGGGTGCAGGCGGTAGCTTCAAAAACGGTTCCATGCACTGGACAACCCTGATCTAGGCCCCAAATGTTCAATATAATGATTACCGACTTGGGATGGTCGTCTAGTAGCTTCTGACGTCAGGCTTCGGATGGATGCGGGTGGCAAAGTGGAGTTCTGCTCTTCGCGGGCTTAGAATACTCCTCACCTAGACGATTGTTAGGCAGGAAAAAGCCAATATCTTTGCGCACCTATTTGCTGGAAATTCCACTCTGGATTCTTCGGGAAAACAACCCCCGAACATTACACCAATTGACAGTCACATGCCCGAGATCACCTTTCGCCAACGTACTATCAGAAAGATTTTGCTGGGTCTCAACACCAACAAAGCCTGTGGATCTGACGGAATCCCGCCGATTGTTCTCAAGAAAGTGCCCCTCTGACGGAATCCCGCCGTTTGTTCTCAGGATGAAATATAGGCAAAAAGACCCTACCTAGCAACTACAGACCTATCGCACTGCTATCTATTATTTCAAAGGTCATGGAAAAAGCCATCAACATCGAGCTCATGAAATATCTGGAAGACTCAGGAATTATCAATGATAGGCAATATGGCTTCCGCCATCAGAGATCAACTGGTGACCTGCTCGCATACGTCTCATATATGGCAGCTATCTATTGAGAAGTATGGAGAAACTTTAGCTGTGGCATTAGATATCTCCAAGGCGTTCGATCGAGTTTGGCACCAGGGACTCCTCGCCAAGCTTCCATCTTATGGCTTGCCCCTCAGCTGTGTTCTCTGCTTGCTAGTTTTCTCTCAAACAGGTCTCCCATGTAGTGGTCGATGGAGTTTCATCTGACACTCTACTCATAAATGCTGGTGTTCCGCAAGGATCCATTCTAGCACCAACACTATTTTTACTTCACATCAACGACGTGTTGAAAGCAACTTCATGTCCGTACACAGCTTTGCCGATGATAGTACCCTCCATACCGCTTTCTCTTCCAGGGCCCTATATCAGCCCGTGAAACCAGAAATGAACGAGGAAGAAATGTTAACAATATAAATATGGACTTAGCAACAATTCTCGAATGGGGATCAATAACTTGGTAGAATTCAATGCAAACAAAACACAAGCATGTCTTTTCTCAGAAAAGCCGATCTCACTGTGCCTAACATAACTTTGTCAGGAGTAACCATACCACTGAAGTCATCCATATCGATGCTTGATATTACTATCAGCAATAACCTTTCCTGGGAAAATCACGTGAGGTCCATTGCCAAAGTGCATCCCAAAACTTGGTTTTGTTTCGTGCCAAGAGCTATTTCACCTCCAGTCAGCTGCTTATGATCTATAAGGCACAGATCCGACCTGTCCTGGAATACTGTTCCCATATTTGGAGTGCGGCACCTAAACATATCCTGAAGCTATTGGATTCTGTCCAAAAAAGGGCAATTCGTCTCGTCGGTGATGCCTCGCTTACAAACTCGCTCACTTGTCTGGAACACCGTAGAAAAGTTGGCGATTTGTCTCTATTTTATAGATATTTTCATGGGCGATGCTCTTCTGAAATATCAACAATCGTTCCTCCTTTGGCAGTCTCTTCGAGATTAACCCGTCAAGTTCAGTCTTCACACCCCTTCGTGGTCACTTTGGAGACCTGCAGAACATCACTTTCCAAAGACTCATTCATCCAACGAACTGCGAGGCTTTGGAACTCATTGCCTAGGGAGGTGTTCCCCGAGGCATACAACCTCCAGAAATTTAAGAAGAACACCAACTCCTACCTTCTTTCCCTTGGTTCCCACGATGTTCTCTGAACATTACAGGATATCCGTTTTCGTGGGAACCAGAACATATAAAAAAAAGTGACGTAGCAGGGCTAGTGACGTCAGGCTTCGGTTAGTGGTGGGCGACATGGCTAATGGTTTCTAGCAGAGATTCCAAATTGATATGTCTTCTTTTGGTCAGGCGCAGTTTTGCGGTCGGTGTGACGCAGTTGCCCTGGTGATGTCTAGCTTAGGTGTGCTCTGGGATGGCGAAATACCTCCTCCGTCGGTCGATATAGAACTGATTCGTAATTCGTATCGTTGGCGTCTTGCAAAGGCTGGCTTGTCATTTGACTTTTGCGGCGCGGCCTTTAGATTGACGTTATCTAATATTCATAGCGGAATGAAATATATTAGTCTAGATGAGCTTGATTCGCGGATTCAAACCTCAAATGAATTATATTTCTACAATTGCGATTATTTTCAGGGGTTTTGGTTATTTTATTCAAACGGAGAGATAATCACGTCATTAGAATGGGAAGTGGATATCTCGGGAATGTTCTTAGTATATCCCAGGCATGGTCGGTCGACAATGCCTTTTCCAGGGAAGTCCTCATGCTACAGTAAGGACGTCCCCAGATATCCAGCGGATATATCTGTGTTTTCAGGCATATGGCAGTTACTTTCAGCGATTCACAATTGAAATATGAATTGTTTGATAATCAATAAATCTAGGTTCTTCATTCAGCCTATTTCGAGGGTGGAGATAAATCAATTGATTCCGTATTTGCCATTCGAACCCAGCAAATACACCCCACACTTTATGATGATCATAGCATCTTCACAAAGGCCATCGATCAAATGATAGAATGAAAAAATTTCAGAATTTTATTTATTAAACAAGCATGCAAAAAATCAAAAAGTGTCATAAGGTTTGACAGCCATAGTTTCATATATTTCCACCCATTTCGAATAAACATCTGCTTTGGGGTTCTTCTCTAGTTAAAGTTTTATTGATATTTAAATGATGAAAATCGCCTGGTTTTACTTTTGGCCAAATCACATTATCGAACAATTCCGATTTCGTCGGTGTTGGGTCCTGAAAATAAAAGAAATAATTATTTCACCAAAAAGACACATTCCTCTGCGTATTTGGGGTTTAGTATCTATAAAAATCAACGAACAATACTTTTAAATAAACAATTTCATAAGAGGCGTTTCAGGAAGATCGTTGTGGCTACATTTGAATTGCCAAGAAATATTCAAAGAACCCAAAAATGTTGAAACTGAGACGGTGTGACCCCGGGTCTTGTTAGATTATATAAATTCCTAGATCTTGGGTGGTAGGGGAAGTGTTCTTTTCATAAAAAAAAAGAAACTAGCATTATGAAGTCAACTATGGAAAACATCAGAGCAACGTCTGAGGATGGAATATCATTCAGAAGGAACACATCCCAAGCAGGTAGTTAGGAATCATCATCTGTACTTCAAAGAAAAGGTTTCCGAAGACAAGAATCTAGCACGAAGTAAGTAAAATTCCTTCGAGGATTTCTTTCCCTCTCCGCCACTGAGGTTATGGAATTGTTCGACAACTGATAACAAGTCTAATACTGTATGTGGAGAACAAGGTGAGTATGAATCACTATATAGGTATGAGGTCCATATGCTTCATAGGTAACGTTGTATGTACTTCCTACGATGCAACTTCAGCACTACACTGCCATCTCCCAATCAAATGTTCCTAACAATTTGTCATCTAGAATTGAAATACACACTCCATTGATTAATCTGAGCATACAAATATCAATCTTAGGAATGGGAAGGACTAATCTGGGAACATTATAGATATGAGGATACTCAACTCAACTTCAACGCTACCCTGTATTGTTCAAATAATATTGAATACTTCCTAAATCGTAGAATACACTTTATTAATCAAGCTGATCAATATAATAATAACTCTGCAGGTAGGAAAAACGAATCTTGGAACTTTATAAGCATGTAGGAGCCTCCTTCAACTTCTACGATACCCTGCAAATTTTTATAATGTCTATCTACTTATTTCACACCTCAAATAAAAGAATATACTTTCTTGAAAAAGCTGATAGAAGGAATAGTAACTTTAGAGTAAGGAAAACCAAATCTAGGAAATATTAAAAACCAATCTAGGAAATATTATGAACATATAGGGATGACACTTCAACTTTCACGCTACCCTGACATCTTCCTATAATATTTCTCTACTAATCCAATATATCAAATGAAAGAATACACTTTCCTCATCAAGCTGATATGCTTTTTACCCACCTTACCGAGCTTGAGAGTTGAATATAGAGTTTTAAAGTAAAAGTTGTCCTGTAGCGTGGGATGTCAACAAGACGTCAAAGACCAAAGTTTATGGCTGAAATTTGGTATATGCCGTATTTATTCAGGAGGGAAATCTGGTTCTAACTGTACAACAGATATCTTAGACCACTTTTATGCAAGTTTCAGATTGCAAATCCATTCGGTAAATTCGAATATTGGCAAATTCCAGTCGGAAAATTGGGAATTCTTAGAAACAAAATGCGTCTCCCTGGATACGATCCTTTTCCTATAAAAGCGAGCACCAAATCGATCAGAAATCACTTCCACTTGGGTCCTGGTCCTGACAACATCTCCTGCTATGGAATTACATTTAGGTAAGGTGACTTGAATCATTTTTAATCCATTTTTATTGAAACTGAAATTGTATCTATGAATTGAACTTTTATTATGAATTATGACAGTTGACATGGTGAAGTAGTTCAAACTGAAGCGGTCGACTGTAAGTTGTATTTTCACGGCGAGTTTTCCGATAGGGGTGTTTTAACGCGTGGTTCTTTATCGTCTATCTAGATGAAGGATGAGATTGGTATAATCAGATTATTTTACAGGTGATTGTTTGCACATATGTACATGCGTATTGTTTTACTAATATTTTATGGTTATTTCTTCCTTTAGGTAAACATAATGGTTTGATATGTTGAATAAATTTCACAGGTTATGACTTATACCTATGATACATATATAGATTGCTTTACTAATGTTCGTTTATTAAGTTTATCTTTAGCGTAAACTTATTATATTGGTATATTTAATTTATATTATAGGTAGATATATCGTTCTTCACTAACACTTATTTGCAATCATTTATTTCAGGGCGATAGGTATATATTTTGATGATGTTTTATTTTATTACCGGTAATTATTTCCCATATCATATTTTCCTCTTGTGATCACTAATACCCGATATTAATCCTCTCTTCATATGATATTATGCTATTGGTATATTTTATTGAATTTTCCTGGTTATCGTTTATACATACGATCTATACATTTGGTTTTCACATCTTACTCATTATACACTTCTCCGGAATAAACCCCGTTGAGCCAGACTTCACTATACACTTCACTCGTCTGCTCCGGAAGAAACCCCGTTGAACCAGACTTCATTATACACTTCACTCGTCTGCTCCGGAATGAACCCTGTTGAGCCAGACTTCATTATACCCTTCACTCGTCTGCTCCGGAAGAACCCCGTTGAACCAGACTTCATTATACACTTCACTCGTCTGCTCCGGAATAAACCCCGTTGAGCCAGACTTCACTATACACTTCACTCGTCTGCTCCGGAAGAAACCCCGTTGAGCCAGACTTCATTATACACTTCACTCGTCTGCTCCGGAATAAACCCCGTTGAGCCAGACTTCATTATACACTTCACTCGTCTGCTCCGGAATAAACCCCGTTGAGCCAGATTTCATTATACTCTTTCCTCGTCTGCTCCGGTATTGCAACCCCGTTGATCCAGACTTCATTATACACTTCACTCGTCTGCTCCGGAAGCAACCCCGTTGAGCCAGACTTCATTATACACTTCACTCGTCTGCTCCGGGAAGCAACCCGTTGAGCCAGACTTCATTATACCACTTCACTCGTCTGCTCCGGAACAACCCGTTGAGCCAGACTTCATTATACCTTCACTCGTCTGCTCCGGAAGCAACCCCGTCGAGCCAGACTTCATTATACACTTCACTCGTCTGCTCCGGAATAAACCCCGTTGAGCCAGACTTCATTATACACTTCATCGTCTGCTCGGAAGCAGCCCGTTGACCAGACTTCATTATACACTTCACTCGTCTGCTCCGGAATAAACCCCATTGAGCCAGACTTCACTATACACTTCACTAGTCTGCTCGGAAGCAACCCGTTGAGCCAGACTTCATTATACACTTCACTCGTCTGCTCCGGAATAAACCCCGTTGAGCCAGACTTCATTATACACTTCACTCGTCTGCTCCGGAAGCAACCCCGTTGAGCCAGACTTCATTATACACTTCACTCGTCTGCTCCGGAAGCAACCCCGTTGAGCCAGACTTCATCATACACTTCACTCGTCTGCTCCGGAAGCAACCCCGTTGAGCCAGACCTCATTATACACTTCACTCGTCTGCTCCGGAATAAACCATGTTGAGCCAGACTTCATTATACACTTTATTCGTCTGTTCCGAAATAAATCTAATACAGACCGATTTACAATAAAGGTTATATCTCAACTGAAAGGCAAGAACCGGAAAGAAAAGGGCATCTAAATAGAATTTGTGTGTGATTTTGAAAGAAGTTAAGGATGAAATCCATATTTACCTGAATAATCTACTAACGACTGTTTCTTTCAGCTATTTGATGTTTTAATCAGAAATAAATCCTGAACACCTAGTTTGACGCAAGACTAATATATTTCTCTTCCTAGGTACTGGCTACACAATAAGGGAGCCCTCTTTCAAGATGGAATCAACGACACCAATCCACTTACCTCTCGAGAGTCCGGGTCCGTAACTATTTAAATCAAATATGCCTTGAGTCTTAAGTATGCGTTCTGTTGTTCATATCAGTTAGATGAAAGTTCTAAGAACAAATACATAATTATTCGTTTTATATCCTTCTCAAATCAGTACAATGAGAATTGATGGAGTCAGCTTTCTTTAGTTGAATTGGTCTGGATCTAACCGTAACTTCGAGTAAAGTCTTGGTTTTGTAAACCTTTTAAACACAACGGTGAAATAGTGGAACTGAGTATATTTATCTGGTCCCAATGTTACTTCTTGCCATAAATAAATTATCCCGGTTTTACCACTTGCCAAAACCCTTAAGCTGAAAAAGTGATCGGGAAAGTAACGGTTTGTTTTATGGGTGCATCCAAAACGATTCCAAGCTGGTCACTAGGCTTATGTCAGAACAAACCCATGGTTGTGGCAATTTAAACATACTAGAGGATTATTCTCACACGTTGTCGGGAGGAAATTCTATAGGAATTTGGTTAAGGTCCAAGACTAATCAAGTATTACACAGTCTCTCTCATTAAATGTTGGAAATTTTAAAGATTGAAATAAGTTAGAAAGAAATTAAATATGGAAATCGTCTCTTAATGAACAGAAATTGGATGATAGACTTGAGGAACGTATCTCTTAGCCAGTAAATGGAATCACGTCATTATAAACTAGAAATCACCAAGATATAGTTGTCCGGAGTTGCCTAAAGCAATCGATCGTATCACGATTCCACTATACCATAACTAAATTGAGAAATGTTCGAAATGAGTAGGTTTGTAGTGCTACAATGTTACTCTCTGCAAAGTCATGGATCCCGGCTTTACGCATATATAAAAACTCTATATAAATAGAACGTGCTGTAAAGAGTGGCCGAGGATGGTAACGGGTTGTCTAGTATGTATGCACACAAAACAATCTCCGACCGGTCACTAGGTCTATTTGAGTCTAGCAACTCCTTGGTTGGGTACTGGAAATGTACTATAGTCTTCATTCTCTCAATTGGCGATGACAGATCTATGAATATACCCGCGTAATATACCGGCAATATATTTTGGGGATCAAACAATTTTAGAAAGACAGATATTCCTGTCCCTCGTCCATCTAGTCCAAATTTCATCACTTAAGAGACACTTTACATTATTGTATCAAATTAGATTCGAAATCAGAGACGATTTACTAATAAGCTGAACTCTTATAACTGTCAATATTGTCTTGTGAAACATGTAAAGTCTTTAATCGTTGAATTGTTTTCATACAAGTTGAGCTTGTAACTCTTGGCTTTAATATATGTATTTATGTACCCTTTGTCTTTTATTTCTCTTCAGCTGAACAGAACTTTGTATCCTAAAGAACAAAAAAAAGATATATATATCTTTAAGGTTCTTATAAGGCGTGTGCCGAAAAAAAAAAAAATGCTTTACTAGGTTATCTTCTCAGTGTAGATGGATTGCAGATCTTGCTACCTGAGAAGTGGCGCTGACTGTCTAGACGATCACAACAACAAAAACAAAGAAGGTAAAAAAAAAAAAAAGAAGGTTAAAAAAAAATTGAAAGTCGACCAGAAAATTTACCAATCAGATATGACCGGGGTGGGTTCGGTTACAAAACAATAAATAATTATTGAAATAAAATTTCACGTCATATCCTAGAAGCGAGAGTTTATAGGGGGGACTTTTGTAAAGGACCCTGACTTCTATTATGTGAACTGGCGACCGGTCAAATTTTCTGAAATATTGGTATATTATTGCATTCGACCTAGTAACCAAAAGTGTCAATGAGCCTAACGCGATCCTATGACTAGTTTTCTAGATACGGGGTGTTAAAGTTGAAAATTGTCAAGTTTTTCGGATTTTTTTTTGGAAACTACGAGCTAGATTGAATTTCTGTTGCATACACACGTTTACTTCATGTTTTGAAAAAACATTAGTGAATACATAAAATTAAAAATATTTATATTTACAGGGTGATTCACAAATGTATGACGGTAGTATTTTGCAAAATCTCACTTTTTCTAATGTGACGTTTTGTATAGGCAGGTTCACAAAATACGTGTAGGGCGAGTTATATAGTATATTAAAAATTATAAAACTTATAATAGTTTTAACCTCGCTTCATTACTAAATGAATGTACTATTTTAAGCAGAAAAATATGTCAACTTAGGATTATCCATACAGGCAAGAATTAAACCATAGGTACAAACGTATATTGAAACAAAAATGGACTATTCACCAAAGTTGGTGGATTGCTGCCATATTTATTTAGTGGATGTTTCAAAGACAGGAACGCCATTTCATTTAAATGGGCTAGTTCAATCAGAAACGTAATTGGTCGAGATTTAGAATTCACCCTAGGATTGTATGCTGTCAAACAAACGTTGTGGGATATACACAACAACAATTAACCACTATAAAAAATACGAGGTGGTGTGGAAATGAGTTCAACGGTTCAGTTAAATTTTCTGATAGTTGTTGCAATATACGTTTGCTCTTATGGTTTAATTTTCGCCTGTATGGATCATCCTAAATTGACATATTTTTTCAAAAATTCATTTAGTAATAAGGGAGGTAATAACTATTAAAGTTCCATAATTTTGAAAATACTATATAACTTGCTCTACACGTATATTATGAAGTACATGCATGTATGAAATAGGTATCCACATTTGAATTATACAAACATAAGAAAATGGATAAAAACTTGTCAATTAAATCACCCTGATTATTTCATCTTACGGTAATGAATACCTAATGTAATGTTATTAAGTTACTCAAAAGTCACTAAAGAAACGCAAATTCTCGTTTTAATAATTTCAAAGTATAATTATTTTTGGTGGTTGGCTATATGGCCCACCCTATATGAAAAGTAAGTATAGCGAAATCTTCCAGTCTCAAAATTGTGAACAGGTAGGTATAAGCTTTATGAAATGATTTATCTGTGGCGCAACTGTAGAATTATTGAGTGTTTGTAAAAACTTATTGTGATTTATTCGTGAATCACCTGTAACAAGGAACATTTTTAGCCATACCTTTTTATGTACATCTTACCAAAACTCATATCAAACTTATATATGTAACATAAAGTCAATCCAGATTTTCAAATGGAAGAAAAAACTGATAAAATCAGCAATTTTCCACTTTAACTCCCTGTATCAAGGCGTTAATAAAATCATCATATATTGAGAAAATGATGTTTTTGTACTATTCTTGGAATAGAATACAGTACTTCTCAAAAGTCCGCTCCCCCCCCCCCTGTTATTTTTGGAACGATTATACATAAACAAGTGAAATTTGGAAACTGAATATTAAAGGTTGTAAACTTCCCTACTAGTGATGATAAATGACGAAATCGTCAAAGATGACGTCACAAGGCCATTGTGACCAATAATTTTAACTGGAACCCTACGGCAAGCGACACCTCTTTTAAAAGGTATCGAAAAAACCTATTCAATGATCATAATTTTGTTTGTGTTTATGGCAGTTTTGATGGCTCATTAGTAAACATTAAAATTTAAATTCCATTCAGTATGATATTAATTACAGATTTAAGAATCAGTATCTACTTAAAGAAATTGCTCGAAGTGACCCCCATTTACTTCCTGACAGTGAAATATCTTATTTTTAAACTCTTCTCGTACTTTTGCAAATGTGTCTGCGGAAACAGCCTCACATTCTGCAACAATACGTTGTTTTAAAACGTCAATATTGTCAGGTTCAGTGGCGTAAACCTTCGATTCAAGGTACCCCCACAGAAAAAATCCAAAGGTGTGAGGTCCGGTGATCGTGCTGGTCATTCCGTTGAACCTCGTCGTCCAATCCATCTACCACGATACTCATCATCCAAATACCGTCTTACTGCACCGTAATAGTGTGGAGGAGCACCATCCTGTTGGAATGTTATTTCCAAATTGCCTAATTCATCTGGATTATCTTCCAAAATTTCAAGGATTAATGGTTCTATTGCGTTCTGCAACATCTCCAGATTAACCTCACCATTTAAATTAGTATTTAAAAAAAGAGGCCCAACGATGTGGTTTCCCAGGATACCTGCCCAAACATTCACCTTCTGGGGAAATTGGGTATGTGTTTCACGTAACAGGTGAGGATTTGCGTCACTCCAATACCTCACATTCTGTGGATTCACATTTCCATTTAGATAGAAAGTACTTTCGTCACTAAAACAAATTGTTTTGACATAGTCTGGCTGTTGGTTGATTTTAGTTTCCATATTTTCACAAAATTCTAGTCTTCGGTCTGGGTCGTCGTCGGAGAGTTGATGAACCATTTTTAATTTGTATGGATGAAATTTGTTTTTTTTCAACACCCTTTGTACTGTACTGCGACTGACTTCTGTTACATCCCAGCCTCTTATTTAGGAATAGAAAATATCCCACCTCGGCCCAACTACGGTCAAGCCGTTGGACAGTTATCAAAAGTTAAACCTTCCGTAACGCCACTGGTTTGGGATAGATCATTACTCCATATAATTAGCCCAAGACGCTAAGGACGCTTCTAATATAGAAATCCTATATTCGATTAGTCCTTTGTTGAAAAGTTGCTCGCAAAGCTACAACTTTGTTGGGTATTAGCAGCAATTATATAATAATATATTCGCACTGAAGTTAATGGGCGTGAGCGGCTACATCCACTACCTTCCTTCTAACACCCGGAGAACATAGGTTGTTTATTTAGAAGTATGTACCGTTCGCTGAACTCTATATCAATAAAAAGGCACTGGGAATCATAAGACTTATATTCATAAAAAGAAATTAAACATAATAAAACAAACACATTTACACTGTTATCCTTAGAATGCAAGTATTATGGTATACACTCAGGAAAAAGTCAAAATAACTGTTATTAATGGGGATAGAAAATAAAATAATTAGTGACCTGCACTTTCTACAAGCACTTTCCTTTCATTCCTGTATAAACAATTCCCCTTTTTATATACTGAGTAACCCTTTTACCAAAAGTAAATTGACAAAATTATTGTATAGTACAGACAAATAAGAAAACAAAGAAAAACATTTGATATAGGTAACAACATGCCCGATTTTACTTGTGATTTCTCGGTACCAGGTATTGTGAGATTAAAGGTCAATGACCATGGATTAGTAACTCTCGACAATGTTTCTTTTTATGAGAGATATATGTATGCATAACATGTCTATTAAGAAATTCATATAATATTAGTAGGAAACCAAAACATTAATTTCAATAATAGGAATTCATTACCTAGGTCGAATTGTCCATTTGCCTTCCTTGGGTCGCACTCGAAGAGTTTCACGATTAACCGGATTTATTATCTCAGGCGCTTGTCATTGTTCGTTACCGGATCATGTTACAGGATGAATTATTTGCTCGTCTTTAGGGACATCAGCAACAAAGCGTCATTCGATCGAGAGAAAACACAACACTGGAAAAGTAATTTCGACTGAAGTAATTTGGTTTTACGCTGCATGAAATTAACTTTTAGGAGCGATTAGAGTTGTCCGTAATTATGCGGTGAAATATTGTCTTTACACTGACTCTAGTTAAAGGATGACATGTTAGTATTGCTTTACTCGAGATGGTTTTAAAGTGGAAAGATTTTATTTCTCGTGACATTTTTTACTGGTACTAATATGAATGCATACTATATTTCTTCTCGTATGATATACGTGATTACTCCACGGACTACCGTTCTGAACTAACTCAACCCTTTCGACTCCCGTTGCCTTTTTATAATATCTTCGATACGGAAGCTGGGGCGGGACTTAGTGTGTTTATGGGCAGATAACGAGGTGACATCGTAAAACTGATAAGGGTCTTGTTTTTCTAACCCGTTCTCGCTTATCTATGTTATAATTGGATAATATTTTACTGCATGACAGGTATTTACGGCAGCTGTCGGGTAATCTTTGAAATAATGACCAACAAGTGTGTTTATGAACTTCTCGGTGGCGATTCCCGGTGATTTATAAGTTAGCTACGTCCATTAATGATGCGGGCTGGTGTGACTGGCGTTTATCGAGATTTTTTGATGGCCCTGTTTGTGTTATCGACTTTGGACGGGTGTTAGAATTAGGGATTCGTTTTCGGTAGTAAAATAAAACTGATTGTCTTATCTCGCTGTGACGTTGATATTGGTTAATACCCAGTGGCAAGTTTGATTTCTTTTGTTTAAAGGATTGGTCATAACACTTCACAGGTAGGTGCAACGTGAGTTGTTGAAGAAGAAGTAGGATTAACTATTACTTCTGCCAGTATATAATTTTTTTTCTAATCAGAAATTTGTGGTCTGCCATATCGTTTCGCATCATTAATACTACCCGTTGTTTCAAACTCACGAAGAAGCTCCCTTGAATGAGTCCTCGAAACGGGGCGATCGGAAAACCTCTCATTAAAAATGCGTTCTGCTGCATGAATATTTTGTGCAGTTTCACCAAGAATTAGGATCGCTGTTACTTTATCACTTAAAGCACGTACCATTTCGCTTCTTGAAGCACTTAAACGTTCGACTCACAACAGTTTAACAAATTATTAAAAATGTACAAAAATATTGAAAGTACCAAAAGCTGCTAAAACAGTTAAACGTTCGATCAACAATACACAAATTATTAAATGTACAGAAACTTGGACAATTACAAAAACGTCGAATTGGGAAGACTAACAAAAACGTCAGCTTATTTGACAACTATCCAGAGGCAGAGTTCGAATTTGGAATTTTAGTATTAACTGATTTAATTCATCACAGCTTTGCGTTTTTTAAAAGCGAGTTGCCAAAACTGCCATAAACACAAACAAAATGAGTATCATTGCCGTAGGGTTCCATTTAAAATTATTGGTCACAATGGCCTTGTGACATCATCTTTGACGATTTCGTCATCTATCATCCCTAGTAGGGAAGTTTACAACCTTTAATATTCAGTTTCCAAATTTCACTTGTTTATGTATAATCGTTCCAAAAATAAGAGGGGGGGAAAGGACTTTTGAGAAGCACTGTATAAACCACCTCGTATATTGAAACACACATATGTTAGCGGTATTACCTTTCCCAAAAATCAATCCATAAGTACAGTATTTTGAATTAATCCTAAAAAAAAGAAATATATGCCCTATGCTATGGTACTCTCTCTCTTGTATGACAAAATAAATGCTATTGGTTTCATGACCTATAAGTCTACTGTTACAGCCTGATTATATTTTTTGGGTAATATAACTAGGGCTATGATTAACATCAAGTGCGCAGTCGTTCTATTTTCACCAGTTCTGGCTCTCTGCTATTGCCGATGAACAATCATTGTTTGAGTTGTATTTGGCATGGCAAACTATGTCGTCGGTGTATCGAAGGGTTTTGTGAGCTCTTTCCTTCAGATACCCCAGTAGTCCATCCATGATCAGGTTCCACAGGACTGGAGAAAGAACTCCCCCTTTGGCTCCCCACCATTGAATCATTCTGTTAGTATTAAACAATCCAGGCCAAACATGGCTCATTTCTGTCTAAGAGACTCGACGAAGTGTTGTTAGAAGCTACTTCTATGTTTAGAAACGCCGCTAGTACTCCTTTGTTTTCCAGCGTGTTCTTCACGCCCACCACCAGTTATGGACTGCTAGTCTTTCTAACAATGTCTCGTCTCGTATGTGCCTATACACCAGCTTCTCTAAAGTCTTCAGTCCAAAGAACATGAGACTGATTGCTGTTTCCCGCCATGGTGATCCGTAGAGAGCTTCAAGTCCTTTATATCGTCTATGTCTAAAAGTCTGACATTATTCTGATAAAATGGATACATAATTGCCTCTTCGATTTCACTATAGCCCAGTCCTAGGGCGTGCCCTATTTCATGTGTTAAAATCATAAGTAAATTTCGTTGGTCTCCAGACATACTGTCGTCCTCTTCGAAATACCAATTCTCATCCAAATCAATATGAATTCCTCTACATGTTTCTCCTAATGGATAATATGCATGTGCTAGAACACCACTGGAACCGCCAAGAGGGTTATGACAAGTACCTCTCCCCATACAATCGGCACGAAACGTGTGGTTTCCTCTCGCAAAATTTAAGGTTATATCAGGTTTTGGGTGTGGGAAACGTTCGTTTTCGATATAAAAGCTTTCTCCATTAAACGTAAGACTAACTTCAATTGCCTAGGGGATGTACCATCTAAGATGAGTTTGCTATAATATAGTCACTGCCTGTTTTGGAACATCTCGGTCTCTGAACTAATTTTAATGTTTCTTCGTTTAATTAACCGTCCACAGGGAGGTTATATCTCTCTTGGTATATGCCAGAGAGACATGCTGCCTCTGAGTATTTCACAGAGCCTTCCATGTAATAATTCTGATCGCTTCTGTGAAAATACCTTTCAGTCCCGGTTTGTGCGGCTCAAATAAGCTTTGTCACCTTTTTCGCCATTGTCCAACTTTCCCTGGAACCTTGAAACCTCCCAGGAAAGTGAACCCTAAAGGGTTCCTTTATCGTTTGTTCTACTGTAGATATTTTCTCTCCTTTCCATTTTTAAGAGAGTGTTTCATATGATCTCTATCCTTTATCCTCAGAGATAATTCTTTGGAGTCTAGACGCACTTTATATCTTCTCGCAGTCTTTCCCTTTTCTTTTCTCAAGGATACAAGTTGCATACTGATAATAAATATTGAATGTTGGGAATGTTAGAGTAATATTCCCAAAATATCTTATTGGAAAATTCTGTTTAATTGTGTAATTTAATGGTCGTACTCACAGATATTTAGCGAAATTTGTGTATAAAGCCCGATACCGATCACTGGTCAGTATATCTTCTTTGGGATAATCATTCAATAACGTCTGATTACTCAAATCCCAAATGTAGAGTGCGTCTTCCGTGTGACCAACAGTTTCAGCACCTGAAATGGAAATTATATGAAGGACAGGAATAAGAAATAATAATTTCAGTCCGTTTCTCTTATCATGTCTCAACATTGCTATATTCTAAACCTAAAGCCGGGATCCAACGGCGCGTGGAGTGGCACTCCTCGCGCCAAACTTGCCAGTTCACGCGCCGTCTGATAGGGCAGGCTTGGCGATCTTCGGTGGGCGCGGTGAGTCCCGTCGTTTGTCGGTAAATGAACACGGTTCGAAGGAGCTCGGACGATGGCGTTCAACACGTGTATACCGATCCAACGACGCGGCTAGGATCGTGTTATATATCTGGTCGAACGAAGTGGAATTTTTATCCCTCCATGAAGCCGAGCCGATTATTTGGAATCCATTGGATCCAAACCATAAAAACTGGAATTTAATTCATGATGGCTGGAAGCGAATTGAAGAGCAAATGAGTGATTGCAATTAAACCAAATTATTTAAATTTTTAACGCCAACACTGCCGCCTTAAAACAGACTACAACCGTTGCGTGTCCACGTCTGGAACCGCGATCCTACATGCGCTGTGGGAACGGCCCGACACATTTCGACGCGCCAACCTTGACATTCAACCCTCAATCCGGGATACCCCACGCGCCGTTGGATCCCGGCTTAAGAGATACGAAGACGATGAAATGGGCAAAAAGGTTAATATTTTGGAGAGCATTGCATTGGTAAATCAATCAATGAATTATTAACAATTTTGAATACTGGACTAGTTTTTCGAATGGGTATTTTCATTAAAATTTTTGACAGGGACTCTCGCCCTTACGAGTTATACAGGGAAAAACTAAAAATACTATTTTTGGTTTTACGCATATAATTTTTATTTCACAATATATCAAAAAATGGAAACGGAGAATTTTATTGTATCTGAAGTTTGCTATAATAGTTCATTGACAAATCTTCGATAAGACGTTTCCTATCTTCACGGCCACCATCAAGTTATTTTTTAAACACGGACCTGTCTTTTTCATTACAAATATTGATATACCGTTGAAATACAAACTCAGTGATAAATCACATTTGTCATTTCAACGACGTTTCATCTGAAATAATCAACATCATCAGTGACAATAATTTTTAATTATGGTCCTGTCGTAGTTCTTCTGTAAATACGTTTGGATTTCGTCAAAACGAATATAACAATTGGCATACTCCGACATAACCTGAAAATTTCTATGGGAAAGATAGAATTATAAGTGAAATAAAAAAATATATCAAAGTAGTAGGAATTAAACAAGTAGAAAAATAATTTATTTTATAATGAATTGATGGTGGAAATTGAAAAGGAGGAAAAAAAAAAATGATATATTACATCAAATGCTCGAATTGACGAACTCTTTGATGAATACACGAATAGCCCTGGAGATCACATGCATTTTTGAGGAGTCATTTTTTTGAACCTGGAATAATATTTATTCGTTAGTTTACGTTGTGCTGAAAATGAAATGGCGATTCTGGCACCTGTTTAGTGGTCGCTATGGCGTCGCAACGCTCAGCGTCTTGTAAGTTACACAATGATGTTGAAGTCATTTTTTGAAAGCTAATACTTTACTTTCATCTTTTTTATACTATTATAAGTATTTTGAAACAATTCTGGCAGGTTATTACCGGTCGCAAATTAGTCTGGTTAATTTTTGAAATTGTAAAAAAAAGGTTTTTTGAAGTTATTTTTTAAAATTAGCTATTTTAGGAAATGTTTATACATGGTGTTAGTGAATAAGTGCGACAAACTTCAGGGGGTGATTCTGCATGATAACTTTTGTCCTTAAAAACTGACTATTTATTTATTTCTCTGAAACCGGTCGAGATATGCAAATGAAATTTGATTAGTTTTGAGGGGTAGTTATTGCGCATGTTTTGAATTAAGAATTTTATGTTCATCATTGGCGCGCATATGCATAGTGATCTCAATTTTTTTAAAGAAAAAAATGGTACGCCATTTTTAAATTTCTCGTTCAATTTGTGACAAAAAATCTCTCTTGCCCTTTTTTTCGTAAGGGGTGCCGTTTTTATGCAAAAAATAAAACATTTTAACGCGTATTTGTCATTACTTTGATACAATATTTAGTAACATTCTGTTAAATACGAATATTTCAACGAAATGTCAAATAAGCGTTTCTTCATTCTTGAACTTTCAGTTTGGTATAATATTAATGATAATAAGTAATTAATTTTTCTTTTATCGAAAAGAATAGAAAATTATACAAATGCGGAATTGTCAGACATGCATTTGGTCTATGATCGAAGTAATGGAAATGGTCGGCAAGCTCGACGATTGTATGCTGAGTTGTATCCAGAACGTAGGGTACCCCATCACACAATATTTGCTCGTCTTCACCAACATTTGCGCGAAAATGGTACATTTACGAAACAAACGGCTGACTGCGGGCGCCATGGAGAAGTTCGAACTGTGCAACTAGAAGATGCAGTTCTCGAGTTAATTGCGAAGTCGCCTGAAACAAGTACTCGAAAAATTGCCAACATACTGAATGTAAGCAACTTCACTATATTTAAAATTCTTAAAGAACAGCAATTGTATCCGTTTCATATTCAACGTATGCAAGCTCTACTACCTAGATACTTTTTCCCGCGCCTTGTTTTTTGCCATTGGATTCTTCATCAAATCGCTCAAATTCCTAATTTTTCAAATGGCGTTTTGTTTACTGACGAGGCTAATTTTGGACGACAGTGTATACGAAATTTCCATAACAATCACCTCTGGGCTGAGGAAAATCCACATGGAGTCTTTGAAGCTCATTTTCAGTTTTCAGTAAATGTATGGCTTGGGGAACTTGATGATCATTTAATCGGTCCATATTTTCTCCCACAACGACTAACAGGCGACTCTTACATTAATTTTCTATAGGAAGAGTTACCTGTCCTTCTTGAAGAAATTCCTCTACAGCTGAGACAACACTTCTGGTTCATGCATGATGGTGCACGAGTCCATTTTAGAATTATTGTACGTAATCACTCAGATAAAGTATATCCAAATCGTTGGATAGGTAGGGGAGGTACGGAACATTGGCCTGCTCGATCTCCGGATTTAAATCCTCTAGATTGTTGCATTTGGGTTTTTTTCAAGTCATTAGTTTATTCCACTCCCGTCGAAAATGTTGAAGACCTGAGGAATCGAATTGTAGCCGGCTGTGAGACAATAAGAAATACACCAGGAATATTTGCGCGAATACGACAATCAATGAGGCGAAGAGTTGAATCTTGTATCATATCTGAACATTTGTTGTAGCTTTGCGCCTATTTATTCATTAGTATTATTTTCTGTTATTGTTCTGGTTTAACGTTATTGTATTGGATAGTTCTTTATAATGTATTGAAGAAATGCGCGTTAAGATGTTTAATTTTTTTGCATAAAAACGGCGCCCCATACGAAAAAAAGGCAAGAGAGATTTATTGTAACAAATTGAACGAAAAATTTAAAAATGGCGTACCATTTTTTTCTCAAATAAAAATGAGATCATTATGCGTATGCGCGCCAATGATGAACATAAAATTCTTAATTGCATGTCAAAAAATGCGAAATAACTACCTCTCAAAACTAATCAAATTTCATTTGCATATCTCGACCGGTTTCAGAGCAATAAATAAATGGTCAGTTTTTAAGAAAAACTTTAACACCCCGTATCTCCGAAAACGAAGCATTTGCGGACAAAAGTTATATAGCAAACTGTCATTATTTTTTCATGCAGAATCACCTCCTGAAGTTTGTCGCACTTATTCACTAACACCCTGTATAAACATTAATAAATATTATGAAATTAGTTTGGCACCTGTTTGTCGATATTAATATCTGGCAAGTTAATCAGCTCTGATCAGCTTTATAAACCTACATCTTAGGACTTATTTTTTATTTAACAATTATAATATTAATAATTATTTTAAAATAAATTGGCAGTTATTTACCGGCCCCAATGTTGTCTGTCGGAGTTATAAAGTACCCCCGAACTTCAATGAACTACCTCTTTACTGTGTTAAACATTATCAATGATACATTTTTTTTAATATTTCAATAATTTTTTCTGCTTTATTACAGTCGTTGGAAAAAATTCGTTGAGTTAGCGGTGAAAAACAAATAATTATCAATTGTAAACTAAAAAGTCGTACTATTGCAGTATTGCGTACAGACTGTCCTTCATCAGGTTTTGTAGGTATAAGTCCATTAGTTCTTTCTCTATTTTGCTTGCGTCGCAAGTATACCTGCATTTTTGGTAGAATTTACTACTGCGCATTTTGAAACATCTGTCCCCCATCATGTGGTTCTCCATAGCCTTCGCTATTGTATCAACCCATGCTACTGAAATCTGGCAACGTCGCACCTGAATCGGATCACAAGAAACGAATCAAAATAGACGCCGGTAACGCTTGAAACTCACAGACTCCGCAGTGTAACACTAAAATTAGCCACTTTATATTCCGCGATTGAGTATAGTAGACGATGTTATACTCACATTTTGTAGTAGGTTTCATAAATTGTTAAGTAAGTTGGGTTCTAGTACGTCACGTCTTCAGTTAGACGTGCGAAGGTGTTTTCGTGGTGATTGAATATTTTACAAAATCAAGGAGTTTTCATGGTTTTTTGTAATTAAAGAATATAATCATTACCTGAATGTTCATGCTTTGGAGCAAGGTTTGTACTTTACAGTTTACAGTTGCGACGTTGCCAAACATAATAGCATGGCTTGTTAAAATAGAGAAGACTGTGGGTTCTCCCTTCCCTTTTATTTCACGAAATTCATAGATCCTACAACCTCAACTCGATGACGTGCTTATTTACTGAACTAGTTGTCGCTACATCATCTTCCGAATAGGACCTCATAGAATAGTTCATCCATCATCAATTGCAGAAGCATAACAAACAAGTTTACCAGTATTGAGGCGCAATCCTTTGAGCAGCAGAAGCGGAGATAACTAATTTTATTTAGATATTTAAATATTTTGGAAATACGTTGAAATAGAGTAATATACCATAAACGAGGAAGTATGTATCAATAGGCAATCGGATCATCATGATTTCATCTTCCCATGGTCGAAAGAAGCCATATTTTCCAACAGAACACATCACGACTATATAATATTTTAAAACCTATTTCGATCCCAGACCAGAGACGCTACTGGCTTTCATTTACTCAGACCTCCTGAAACTGGTGAGTTATTAGTCTCAACGTATAGACACACCTACAAGCATAATGTTATGTTATGTTTCTTATTTTATGTTTCTTATTTTTACATTACATTGTATTTTAATAATTATTCATCAAGAAGTTAAGGATTGATTTTGTTCAGGACAGATTTGAAGGTTGTCAAATATAATATCAGACAGATCCTTGTTTCGTATTTAAAATAATATTTAATCAATACATTTGGCTAAAACCAAATACAAAGAGATACAACATGGTGGCAGCGGTGGGATAGTAACACAAAGTGGAAGAAACATTATTATTCCGAGAGGATTCAATTAACTTCTTTTTTATTTTATTTTTAAGAAAGAAGCGTGTGTTATGTTATGTTTATTACTTTATGTTTCTTATTTTTACATCACATTGTATTTCAATAATTATTCATCAAGTAGTTGAGGATTGATTTTGTTCAGGAAAGATTTGAAGGTTGTCGACTATAATATCAGACAGATCCTTGTTTCGTATTTAAAATAATATTTAATTAATACATTTGGCTAAAACCAAATACAAAGAGATACAGCATGGTGGCAGCGGTGGGATAGTAACACGAAGTGGAAGAAACATTATTATTCCGAGAGGATTCAATTAACTTTTTATTTTTATTTTTTTTTAAGAAAAGGGCCTTTGTTATTTTATGTTTCTTACTTTATGTTTCTTATTTTCACATCACATTGTATTTTAATAATTATTCATCAAGCAGTTAAGGATTGATTTTGTTCAGGACAGATTTGAAGGTTGTCAAATATAATATCAGACAGATCCTTGTTTCGTATTTGAAATAATATCTAATTAATACATTTGGCTAAAACCAAATACAAAGAGATACAACAATAATCATTGGCTTGCGGTCACTCAATCAGCTGTCACTCAAACCTACGTTGACTATCGGCTCTTTTGATCTACCGTTCGCCGTGATACACATTATTTTCCGTTCCATTTCTTCGCATATACGCTCGTGTTAGCCAAGTGAGTTATTTAAACAATAATAATGCGTCCGTTTTGCGTTATTTGTGGTGGGGTAAAGCAAAAAAAAATTGAGCCATTTAACAGAAAAAACTTTGCAAACATGCGGTGATATTTTAAAAATTCGGCAAATAAACAAAAAAAATGGAAGATGTTCATTAAATGTAGAAATAGAAATTATAGTTCAATTATACAAATGCTTCATAACCAACTATTTATACCTCCGCATTGTTATTATCCATTCATAATTTTTCCGTACGACATAATATGACTTTTTAGTTTACAATTCATAATTACTTGTTTTTCACCACTAACAACGAATTTTTTCCAACGACTGTAATAAAGCAGAAAAAAATTATGAAAATAAATTCAAAAAGAATATGTATTATTGATCATGTTTAACACACTAAAGATTCAGCTCATAGAAGTTCGGGGGTACTTTATAACTCAGCCAGACAACTTTGGGACCGGTAAATAACTGCCAGATTCATTTTAAAATAATTATTAATATTATAATTGTTATATAAAAAAGTATAAGCTATTAAAAAATGAGTCCCAAGATGTAGGTTTATAAAGCTGATCGGGACGCGCGGGCCTCGATTAACTTGCCAGACAATGTTAATACCGACAAATAGGTGCCAGACTAATTTTGTAATATTTATTAATGTTTATATTAACATTTCCTGAAGCAACTAATTTTAAAAAATAACTTCAATAATCATTTTTTTACAATTCAAAAAAATCGCCAGACTGATTTGCGACCGGTTATAACCTGCCAGAATTGTTTTAAAATACTTATAATAGTATAAAACAGATGAAAATAAAGTATTAGCTTTCAAAAAATAACTTCAACATAATTGTTTTGAAAAATCACCTCTAAAAAATGCATGTGATCTCCAGGGCTAAAACTTTGTCTGCCCATACAATTTTTCTGACAATTTTCTAACATAATGAGTGTAATGCTATTACATGCCTCCCCTATTTTTTCTTTGAGATGGTCGATATCTGTAGTCGGTGTCAAGAAAACTCCATCCTTCAGGTATCCCCAGACAAAAAAAATCTAAAGGAGTAAGGTCCGGATATCGAGCAGGCCAGGAAATCGGTCCATTGTTTCCAATCCATTTTTCTAGGAATATTGCATCTAAACGTTCCCTTACTATTGCTGAGGTATGGGGTGCGCACCGTCTTGTTGACAATATTCTATTTCACGGTGGATATTCAGTGTAAATCTATCTAAATAACCATCAAACTCATGTAAATACATTTCACCATCCAAATGCTCATCATAAAAGAAAGTACCTAGTATGTTTGTTCCCAAAATTCCCAAACAAATATTTATTTCGAACCTTTTCTGAAAATTGGTTTCTCTGTGTAAATGTCCATCTGTATCATTCCACCGATAATGGATGTTTCTGTTGTTGGTGAATCTTGATTCGGCACTACATATGATTCTTTTACAAATATCTTCAACTTTACGTTTTTTAGATCTTAGACACTTTGCAAATCGTCCGGTATCCCTTTCATCAAGGTGCTTGAACTTTGCGTACCCTGTAGCATTTGTATTTGTTGAAAAGGGAAACATTCTCTTGAATAATAATAGAAAGATTTTTCTGTGAATTGAAAAATCCTCGATTAAAATGAAGTTATTTTTTGTGAATGTCTAACAGAAAACAACTACTTCCCCGGCTAAAGATTTTACGGTAATCCCAAGCTCGTGGCTGATTTCTCTTTGAGAACAATCTTGTCAGAAATATTTTCATAACTAACAAATCCTGAAATTCAATAAAAAAATAGTTTTTATACTTTGTTAATCTTCATTAGGTACTATTTGCTTACCCAAAACATCGTCATTGTTCGTCATACTTCCAGTCACAACATATTTTCTAGATTTCTCTTTGCCAAATGCACCATGGTCTGTCAAATTTCTTTTTAATAGTATAAATATTTTGGAATACCAATATACATTTTTCTTGCCAAAAGAGGATTTCTATACGATTCAGCATAAGTAAATATTTATTTTTTCACCTTATTTCGACTTAATATCGAAAAAGCACCCTAATTTTCAATCGAAAATTCTCCCGTCAAAATATCAGCTTTTTTAAGAAAGTCGGTGGGCTTTTTGTTCGTTGAAATCTCTTCTTTCTGATGGTATAAAGAAATACACATTACTATAGTAAATGTTCTCAGAAAATGCAAAGAAATAACAGGTAGTAAGGCACAGACCCTCCTACCCCCTTCCCCACTTCTCTATGAAATACCTTTTGATGGGCTAAAATTTTCCGTAGGTCACTCATGTATATAAGTTATCCTAAAATAGCAATAATTTAAAGATTCTACAACTTTCTCAAAATATTGTAGATGTCTTATTGAATATTAACTTTACGTTTCTTTGCATTTTCTGAGAACATTTACCATAGTAATGTATTTTTTTCCATACCATCAGAAAGTAGAGATCTCAACGAACAAAAAGCCCACTGAGCTTTTTAAAAAAGCTGATATTTTGACGGGATAATTTTTGATCGAAAATTGGGGTGCTTTTTCGATATTAAGTCAAAATAAGGTGGAAAAATTAATATTTTAAATAAAAATAATTACAGTGTGTTTGGGACATGAAAAGGTCAGTTTTCATCAAATTTCGTGAGAAAAAAATTTTTTTTGGGAAAGATAAAAATAAGGAACCAAAAACTAGGTTATTTGAATTTTTTACATACATTTTGGGGTTATGTGAAAAAAGTGTGGATACAAAAGTTGTACATTTTTTACCATTTTCAAAGGCTTCAGGTATGAGCGTCAGATGGCCTGATCCGACAATCGTTTCAGACAATCGGATCCGACTATAGTAAATGTGCGGCCAGCCTAAAGCTGGCGCCTTAGACCGTCCGGCTATCTCGCTACATTAAGTATCAAAATATTACCATACTTTAACGTAGGGGAGTAATGCTATTGTACGTTTTTGTTGCTACCTGTAAAAGTCCCCCGCTTTTAAGCTACATACTCAACTACATTTCACACTATTCATACTCCAAATTTCAGCTTTTTTAAAATGACGTAGGTTTGCCGGCTCTGGGATCTTACTGTAATAGCATTGCATGGTATAATGAAAATTAAATGAGATGGAACTTTCAAAGGGAAAAATATTGAGAAACTATGTAACGTGTGTTTAGATGATTATATCTTCTTTTGAACAAAATTTCTTAGGTTTTTTGTATGACAAAGATGGATTGATGGTTTACATTGAATATGTGGCACGTCAATTTGATTTAATAAAACGAATAGTATTATCAGGAAAAAATACTTTTTACCGTGGCGGAGGGGTTTGGAAAAAGGATATATAGGTATAATGTTGCTTGGTTTTGCGTGACGATTTCTATCAGTCAACACCTACCGCAAGCCGCGTAAAGAAACTTCGTTCCTGACGGGGGTCCCCCGACCGCATACGTTT
Organism: Gonioctena quinquepunctata; assembly: GCA_018342105.1. NCBI lineage: Eukaryota > Metazoa > Arthropoda > Insecta > Coleoptera > Chrysomelidae > Gonioctena > Gonioctena quinquepunctata. Next base: position 21,016 of record JAFIRS010003772.1, on the reverse strand, counting down.
TTTTGTGAACGCATACATCATTGAACATTATAATTTGACTCTATTTCTAGGTACCATTTATTATAAAAAATTATTGAATGCGATAAACTATTATTTTATTTTTCACCAACTTTCTGAATGATTCAGGTTAGATGGCCTTTGTTGATTTCGAATCTTTAAATAGTGGTAATGCATTCGTTTAATTAGTATGTATTTACACTTAGATGACTCCCGTTTAAAGGTTATATAAACTATATGTGCATGTTCTCTGTTGTGTGGTTGATTATACGAGTGACGACAGTACTTAGTGGAAATTTATCCCGTGATGATGGACCTGAGAAGTATTTTGTTTTTATCATCTTATTTCATTTTCGCTGTGAGTGACAGAATATTTCATATATTTTTTAGGTCCATTATTCCTTTTTAGAAATCAAACACATTTGGTCAGGGTTCAAATTTGTAGTAACAATCATCCTATTATCTGTTGAGTTCAGTGATCCAGTAACAATTATTTCGAACTAGTAAGTTGGGATGAGAATCAATATAATTGATTACAGTATACGTTTGCCTGAGGGTTCTAAAACAACTAACTGTTGTCCCGTATTTAGGTTTTTCCTGTAATATATATGTCCGATTTTTATTTCATAATTTTGAACCCTGATGACGAATTTAATAAAATTCAAAACGTTGACAAAAAAATTATTTTTTTTCGAAATTGAATTGCTTCTTTTCCCAATCAATCTTCTTATTTTTCTGATGGCAAATCGTGATCCATCGAAGAATATTCCAACTCTTTCAAGAGTGAATAATCTTAACAAAGAAGTTATTGAAGGGCAAAATAATTCAATTGAACTTTCAATCATATATATATATATATATATATTATTATAATATATATATATATATATATATTTATTAGCTTATGCTCACATGAATTTCCAGGTCAAATATTTTAATAGGTATTTTTAATTCGATGCAAGATATTTGCGAAATACTGTAACCTTCTTACAAAATTTCATTCTCTTGTTACCGATACTCATTGAGATATAACCCATTTTATAACAAGCAAAATGACATAAAATAATGAATTTTTAAGCAGAACATGTTTTGCCGTGTTTCCTTTGGATTAACAATTTTATATTGAAAAGGGAAACATTCTCAATTGAACAGTCGCAGACGATTCCACATCTGATTTTATGAACACCCTGTTCATTTTTTCAACAAATCAAACAATTTTATAGTTTTTCAAGTATTCAGAAATTCGAATTTTGGAAACTCGTTCTTTAATATGTGTCTTTATCTCTAGAATGTAATTCTCGTACAAAATTCCATCCTCCTGTTACTGATACTCTTCGAGTATAACCTATTTTATAACAGTGGTTGATTTTACTGGCTGCGGTGCAGAATGCAGACATGAAAACATTTATTTTCAAACAGAAATATGAAAGAAAAATGGCGTGTTTTCTAGTTTTTCTTTTGAATTAATAGTTTTATAGATAATAACTATTCAAATATTCAGGGAGTAGCTTCAAGCGCTGGTGAATTATATTTTGGAAAAACATTCCTCACGTAGCTTTCCCTGAACTAAATCGCCTCAATTTTGTTCTCGTATTTCCAATATTTTTTTGAGATATAAATGACAACAAAAAAATCTGAAAGCCAAAAAATAATCCAAAAATGCAGTATTTTGCATGATTTTGTTAAATCAATATTTTTATAGAAAACACTTCATCTAATATTCAGGGGTAGTTTTAACCCCTTACGTAATAGCTTCCGTGGGTTTGGCTCGGCAATGATGGGTCAGTCGGTCAGGATATATTACTGTTGAGAAAGTCTTGGAAACAAAACTTTCTTTGTGACAAAAGATATGTACCACTGGTCTTTTTAATTAATTAGAATAATATCCTTAGGAAAAACATAGTTCTTGAAATTTTACTGTATTTCTTATCGCCGAACGGTTGCGAAACCAAATTTCCTTCGAAAGACTTGTGCTGGTATAAATTCGAGAAATGCGATATAAGATTTGTTAAAGAATCCCCAAAATAATTTCTCCACCGAAAATTTTTACTTTGAAGGCTTGGACCATCGCTAGACTGGAAGAACTCTGGATACTTGGGCACTGTCACTGATTCTAAACTTTCAGGTTCTCAATTTCTGAAAACACTTATTAACTCTTTGAGACCTGCCACTTTTATACTGAATAAGTTCCAGTTTTTATTTCTTTTAACATAATCTTTCATTCATTCTGAATGAAAAACTTATTGAGCATTGAAACAGATTTCAACTTTATTCAGCTCAGTTGAATGAATTATCTGTGGCTTGATCCCTAATAGAACCAGTGAAATAACAGAAAGGATATCCATACGAGAAATCTTAGCATTCGAATAGTAATGGAATTTAATCAATTGAACTCATTCTGAATTCGAACTATTACTTATTTGAATGATAGGAAATTTTAAGAAATCAGGCTGGAAAGATCTATATAACTTCAAAAATTAATGCCATGAGAGAGGTGGTGTATCGTCTAAGACTTCGAACCAAACTGGTTTCTCCGATCAATCTATGAATATCCTTACTGTCCCGGTTACCCATTTGCTAAACATACGTGGAAAATTATTCGGTTTCCTGATACAAGCATGGTCTGGCCATTATTAGGGGATGGAAACTTTCAGTGATAAAGCTTACCACGAATATACCAGTGATTTCAGATATATTCCTATCTACGATATACTTTCAACAATTATTTTCCCTAACCAGAGATAAATCCATAAAAAATACAATATTTTATTAATTATGAGTGTGAAAGTTAAAAACAACCATTTGCATGGAAAAAAATACTTCCACGATAGTCAAAGCCAGCTGAAGTCGCTACTGCAAGTAGATCTTACAGCAAATCGAATAAAAGACATATATTGCTTGGGATCGGAAAGAAACTCTCCTGTGAAAATTGAATTTGTATCAAATATCACTAAGAAATACATATTCGCAAACTGCCGAAAACTAAAAAGGACCAAAATAACAATCTCACAAGACCTCACCACCAAACAAAGAGAAGAATAGGCAGTCCTAAAAAGCAATCTACTGATCCAGAGACAAAACCCAAATGAAAAATATTTTATTAAAGGAAATAAGTTAGTAGTTGATGAGACAGAATATTCGGTTAGTCAACTACTTGGAACTGAAAAAGACGAAGAAGATCAACAAGAAGCCACAAAATCAAATAGTGTCCCATCGACACCTACCCAACCCCTCCTCCGTGAAGTATTCGAGGATGAAACGGCCAAAGTTCTGGAAGAAATAATCAAATCAAACATCGGGATCCCAAAAAGCACCGGAAACCTTAGAAACAACAGGAAACAACCCCAGAAACAAACAACCCACCAAATCGCCGAGAAAGTGAAGACAAGGTCAATAAGTGACAAAAAACGAACCCTCCACTAGTTTATGTATGTTTTGATGTTCAGTATATAATAATTTCATCATTGCTTCTCTTACTTTGATACTTTTATTTTAGCCAAATAAACACTTGATGCTTTAAATTAGTATATAACCACTAGTTCCGTATGTTTTGATTTTTTAAATTAGTATATAGCACTTGATGTAAGCTGATGTCTCCATTGACTCCCACGTTGATGCTATCAAATATTCATTAATCCATAGTATGGACGCTTTTATTAGAGATTCTGAGGGTAATATACAGAGACTTTTGTATACGAATCATATGAGGATTGCAGCCGCAAACTCAAATCCATAAAGGGATTTTCGGTTTACAACCAAAATATTTGTAGCATCTCAAAGCACTTTGAGGATGTCCAGATTGATTTTCATAAAATAGATGTAGATTTTGATTGCGTGATCTTGACCGAAACCAGAATAATTGAAAATACTGATTTATACCGGCTGAAAGGTTATGATCTGATATATAGCGGAGGAACTCAATCAAAATGATGGAGTAGTAATTTTCATAAAGAGTTGCTATAACTATAGTACACAAAATATCAAAATACACGAATCCACGGCAATAAAACTAACAGTTAAATTAGAGAAAAGTAATCAAGTTATCATAGGGGTATATAGGTCACCATCAACAGATATACCAGCGTTCAATGAGGGCCTCGAAAATTTCATTGGGCAACACTTGAATGATACGAGTAATCAGGTCATACTTGGAGGAGATATAAATATACTTTCTGAATCAGAAGATTCAAATGATTACCTTAACATTCTGAATGAAAACAATTTTATCTCACAAATAAACACATATACGAGAATCCAAGGAAACGCGCGTTCATGTTTAGACCATTTATTCACGAAAAATATAGTTAACAAAGCCATTCCAATCACGCTGATAAGCTCTATTAGTGACCATTTTACTACAATGCTTAAATTTGAGAATACTTCCGAACAAACAAATTACAGTCATACAATAAATTATAAAAAAATGAAAACATTGATCGATGTCCTGGAATGACTTCCTCCAGAACAAGATGTAGAAATCTTGGCTGATAGTCTAACACAGAAAATTCAGACGTGTGCCAAAAAATCCATGGTAAAATGAAACATGTGAAGAAAAAGAAAATCTGGATTACTAATGGTATAATAACATCCATCAACAGATGGAATAAAATGAATAAAGAGAGGCACAGAGATTGGGAAAACGTTGAACTGCAAAGCAAATACAGAACCTATAGGAATAATCTCAATCTGCTCATAAAAAAAACAAAAGTTTTTAAAAAAATTGAAATAATAAAAACAACCCTAAAAAACTATGGGAAACCCTAAGGGCATCTACAAATCAAAATAATAAAAAAACTGAAAAAAGAAAATTCGCCTACAAAATAACGTGTTACAAATAATCCTTCAGAAATAGCGAATCACTTCGTTGATGAATACACCAACCTAGGAGAACATCTAGCCCAGCAAATTATGGAAGCAAAAAATTTCAAAGAAAAGAGGAAACGCATTTCGAACACCATATATTTAGAAGAATGCACCGAAACAGAGATAAAACAAATAATCCACAAGCTCAAAAAAAACAAGGCACCCGGGTTAGACTCGATAAACTCGGACACATTAAAAATAATATGTGATAGTATATGCAAACCAATATGTCATCTTTCGAATACAGTTTTGAGAAAAGGCACGTTTCCCAGTTCTTTCAAAAAAACCAAAATCAAACCAATTTATAAGAAAGGTGACAAATTGGAATGCCTGAACTACAGACCTATATCTTTAATTTCCTACCTTGCGAAGATAATAGAACTTAATTAAAACACGTTTGTGCAAATTTCTAGAAAAATATGATATCCTTTCTCAACTGCAGTACGGTTTCCGAGAGGCTAGGTCCACTCAAGATGCAATAGCAACCCTCACCTCAAAAATTTATAAATCCCTTGATGAAGGAAAACCATCACTTTGTATCTTCGTGGACCTGGCTAAAGCTTTCGATACCGTGAGCCATGACAAACTGACTGAGACACTAGACGATCTGGGAATGAGAGGACCATGCCTGGAGTTATTGAAAAGTTACTTAGCTGAAAGAAGTCAATGTGTCGATATTCAAGGAACTTTAAGTGAATTCAAAACCATCAAGTATGGTGTACCACAAGGCACTGTTTAGGTCCCTGCCTTTTCAATATTTACCTAAATAATCTGTTTTTCCTTGAAATCGAAGGCCAGATTGTAAGCTTTGCGGATGATACTGCTGTTTTCTACAACGCAGATAATTGGACCAACTTATTCAATAAGACCCAAACAGATTTTTCAAAAATAAAAGAATGGTTTGACTCCAGGCTTCTGACCATCAACTTTGATAAAACACATTACGTGCCCTTCAGTATACAAAAAATTAATTTCGATAACTTTCCCCCAATTTCGCAAACAACCCCAACAATATCCTTTTCAATACCACCAGCCACTAGTTACTTGGGCTTAACTATCGACTGCAACCTGAAATGAGATCATCATATATCAAAACTAGCTGGGAAACTAAGGAGTTTGCTCTACCTATTCAGGCATTTCAAAACGATGGTAAATATTGACCAGTTGAAGGCTATCTACTACGCCTTGGTGGAATCACAACTGAGGTATGGATTGATAGCATGGGGTGGTGCATATAATCATTGTCTATCCCCAATCAAAATTTTACAAAAATGGATTTTGAAAATCATTTATGGGAAAGACAGAAAATTCTCCACAGTAGAACTCTTTGACCTTTCGCGAGTCCTCGATATCAAAGAACTCTACTTACAGTGTATAATAAACAAAGAAAAATTCACCAAAAACAAAAATCCTACAAAGAATAAGTACTCCACAAGAAATCAGCCTCTTGCCGTACATATTCCTAAAGTTAACAGAACTCTTACATTGAGAAGTCATGTCTCTCTTGGTCCAAGATTATACAACAAAATACCCTTAGAAATCCGTAAAATAAATTCACCTGCAATGTTAAAAAAAAAAATAAGCATTGGCTGCAAGCGAATACAATTATCTTGCAGCTCCTTTTAATCTAGGATGTTGTTCCCTATGAAATATTTTACCTTCATACTATTTATCACCCTGAAATTATTTTATCACTTCCGTTCAAGCATACAATTCAAAATGTTCATCTTTGATGTGGTTTGAATATGATTCGTATATCTATTGTGCTTTGGCTCTTACTCACACCAATATTTTAATTTTTTTACTCAATGTTTAATATTTATATAAACCTTCTTGTGCCTACCTTTTTTATGTATTTATTTTTAGTGTACTGATTTGTTCAGGAATTTATATCATCATTCAATGGTTCTGATAGGATTAGTGTATCTTTCTGTACTGTAGTCTTTCCTTACTCCTTTGTATGTGTCATGTCCTTCCTTTTCTTTTTGATTTTATATATACATTTATAGGATAGTTATTTAAGTTTTATATACATACATATCTCCTCGTACATTCTTTTTATATATATATATATACATTTATATGATAGTTATTTAATTTAAGTTTTATATACATACATATCTCGTACACTCTTTTTTATATACACATGCTGTAACTACTTCCATATCGTATTTTAAATTTTATAATTATTACTTTTATACTAAAATAAGTTTTATACGATGGAATTTTTTCTGCAGACCATTTTAGACACTATAATGTGAGCGAGTCTACCATGATAAAATCAATACTCCACATACAAGTAGTTCCCACTACTTCTGTGGTATTGTTTTTACATGTTTGTTCATTTATATGTAACTAAATGCCATGTCTATTTTCTGAGATTGAATAAACTTCTTCTTCGTCATAGTATAGAAACTGCCCATAGACAAGCTCTTCGAGAGCTCTTTTGGGCCAATCTGCTTATTTACCATATGATAAAAAAATCTGTGTACTCTACTATTTTGTATATTTGTACTTATGATGGTGAATAAAATTTATTATTATTATTATTATAGTCTTTTGTAAACCATCATCCGCATATAAGAAATGTCATTTCATGACGATAATTTAACTTTTCGTCATATCTGCCGGTGATCAAAAATAACTTTTTGTGAAATATGGTATCCTACTTTGACTGTACTGAAACACGATTCTCTGTGACGGAAATACGCTCTTTAATTGCCCATACAAATTATTTGGGTAGGAGTTCCTTTCGAGAATATCTGAAGAAATAACATATGTTTCGAGGTGAACAGTACTCGACGAAAAAGAAAATAAATAATCTCAAATATCTTATTTTCTGACCATCGGAAAAAGTAAATATTTCATTCAAAATAGATATTGAATTTTGTAACATCTTCCCTAGAGAAAGGGGGGCTTGACATACACAGCATATCCAATTTGTTCGGATTTGCATATTTGGTGTGCTGTTATAGGGAGTTGAAGTAACTCGACCTGGAAACACACAGCGCTCCTAGCGGTTTTTTCAACGTTGAGGTAGCCTAACCTATATGATGTGAATCTCTCTTGTTATTTACATCATTCAAAAAATCATTTATAATCCGCAGCGGATTTCAAGAAGTGAATACGGATGTTTTTCGAAAAGAAAGCCTTGCAAAAGGAGCAGGTTTATTGAAAAGTTGCCACATAGACAACGTCTACGAAAGAGCTGATGTCAATTTTTAACCGACGAAACCAAAAAGGAGGAGGTTCTCTAGTCGACGCGTATATTTTTTTTTATATATGACCACGCATAACTTTTTACTAAGACGTCTGATTCCAATAATTTTCAATGGATAGGGTGTACTTCGAAATTGATCCCATTTGAATTTAAAAGATGAAATCCACCCCTAAGGGTAGCAAAATGAAGGATATTGATCACTCACCCTCTGAATTCTGGTCCGTTAACCGATTCTATCAGGCATAACTTTGTACTGGGTTCTTCGATTTGGATGATTCTTTTTTTATTAGATAGGGTATACCTCATAGTTGATCATATTTGGATTTCGAAAGGAATCATCCTTCCTCACGGGTAGAAAAATGGGGGATCATTGATTTTTCACTTGTGAACATTGGCACACATATGTAGTTGACAATGACAGATCGCTACTGTCATTATTTTTGTTCTCCCGTCACAATCATTATATTCTATGAGAGGATGGAATGATATACAAAGTAATGGAATAAACTAACCAGAACAACAAAAATAATTATTATTACAAAAAATAGTAAAAGTAGATAATCATGTTGAAAAGGGAAACATTCTCAATTGAATATTGATAGAAAGATTTTTCTGTGAATTGATAATAATCATATTATTCAACTGTTGATAGTTGAAGTAAGGTGGGTAAATATTTTGGAAATAAAAAAAAAACAATTAGGTAGTAATTGGTAGATTTCAGCCACAAAAAAATTAAAACTAAAAACTTTTTAACAAAAAATTAAACCGACGAAATACGGAACTGAAAAGTAAAAAATAAAATAAACCTTCTTAGTCTCAATAATTAAGCTCCTAAACTAATGTAAGTAACTAATTTTGAGTCGGCGCCAAGCGAACAATCAACGAAGATCATTAAATTACTTCAAAAAAATTATCAGAATGTCCCCGAGCAACTCGATGCCATCATTTTACGCCTTACCTAATTCATTTGCTTGTTTGTTTGGCGCCGACTCAAAATTGGTTACTCACATTAGTGTAGGAGCTTAGTTATTGAGACTAAGAAGGTTTATTTTATTTTTTACTTTTCAGTTCCGTATTTCGTCGGAATTAATTTTTTGTTCAAAAGTTTTTATGTGATAATATTTGGATGAGTTTTGCGGGAAACTCCAGGTGATCAAAGTTCAAAAACGAATACAAATTTTTATGAAGTCACAGTTGATGTAAGTTCAAATAAGTACTGAATATATTGAATAAAAATTATTTTAGGTTAGGTATATCCGTAAAAAAATTGTCAGTGCGTTTTATTTCAGAATAAAAATCTCGGAAATTGATTGATGAATAGAAATATATATGAGAGATTCTATGCATGAAATTATTCGGATATGCCTTATACTATTTGCTCATAAAGGAAGAACATAACGACGATCGCTAAAGCAATAATTGACTATTTCAGAATTTCATTTGGATTTGAATAAAGGGACTGATCTATTAAATTAGACTACATTACGATTCAATTATAAATATTCCGAAATATTGATCTAATTTTATTTTCACCAGCATAATTCTAATGAAATAATAAATCTTTTCAGTTGAATATCGATCGATCAGTACGTGAGATCAATTGGCACTTCATAGGTGGAAAATGCTTTTGCAAACATTTCAAAGTATATAAGATATTAATCCTTTCCATTAAAGAAAAAAACTGTATTGAAAATTGATTGTTAACGTATTTCGGCCTGCTTTTGACAAATTCCCCAACCATTGTATGGAGAACTATTTACTAAGCAATAAAAATGAACATAAAATAAGAAGGATGTGAATCTCGAGTTGACTAGAATGAATTAATTACTCAAATTCCAAGTTTCCTTGTCTATTCATAAGATCAACTTTCTTGATTCCATATATTTTCACAAAACTCTCTGTCAATGATTTGATAACAAAATCTTTTCAAATGAAAAAAAATAAACACATTTTCCTTGAAATTGTTAATGATGATAATCATATCATCACTCAACAGAACATACTTATCGATATGCGATCGGAGGAATTCTGATTATTGTACATTTCAGACAGACAGTAATATAACCTACAAATATTTTTGTGTCCAATTTGGATTACTCACATTTCACGAACAAAATCCACCCAACAATCATGGAATCATTATTCCCAGTTTCCTCTATTTTAAAATTAGAATATATTTTTCAATTCAATGATTATTGTTCTGAACATCAATATCGTAGCCCCGGAAAACTGAACTCGGGATTTTAACACCCAGAATTCGAGCAATCAACGACGTTACAATGTTTTTTTATAATTTTTTTTCACAAAAACTGCACTGGAATCCATGCCTGCTACACAACGAGGTACCCCGAAATTTAAAAATATCACCGAACGGTGGCCCTGTCAACATACTTCGACTCCCTATTAGCACAATGACTCCTCATGTTGTCTCGATTTTTTTATTGTTACGATTTCAGAACTCAAAAACGGTCTTTTCAAATTGACACCTTTGGCCACACATTTGTTCACAATTCCCTCCTAAAATCCTTTATCAATAGTTTTTTATATTAAAGAAGAAGCAATCTGTCAACAAAATTCATATTTCCGTTGAAAACATTCAAAGCAACTGGACAATTTGACATGATTCAAGTTCTCATCAGAAAATGTTATCGCTATGAAATACAGATGTGAAACTCTGAGCATCATTTACATGCCTTCAGCATTCAGCTTCGAATGTTTTTTCTGAAAAATCTAAAACGTATTGATTAGTGTAGCTGATGTTATTTCATTGGAATGATATTAACAAATCAGTACAAGTTCGAGATATTAGACTCCTGGTACTTTAATTATGAAAGAATAACATATTTTGTCGAAAAGGGAAACATTCTCAGTCGCAGATGATTCCACATCTGATGTTATGAACATCCTGTTCATATTTTCAAACAAATCAACATATTTTGTGTTCATCAATACTCATTGTAGGCGGCCGACATTCTGGTAACAACACCCAATGGTATAATCCGAGGAAGGCAGGAATATTCAAGCAGAGGAATATCATTTCATGCTTTTCAAGAGATACCATTCGCAAAGCCACCAATTGGAGAACTGCGTTTCAGAGTACGTAAATTTGTTTTTATTCAAACATCATACATACTTTCGACGACTGAACTGTTCATGTTGAATTTAACCTTTGCTATACACATCATTATTGAATTTTCAATAATTCTATTCTAATTATACTTACACGGTGTCCATGAAAATGAATATTTTTGTTAGGGTGTGGGTGTCGTTTTCAAAATGATATTAATTTTTGATTGTAAATATGTTCATACACCCATGTATGGACATTTCAAGTAGCAAAACAAAGTGGAATTATGTTTTTTTCTTTCTACATTATCATATGATGGGAGGAAAGGAAACAGAAATGCAATGTCATCAGTTCATGAAACCCAAAATTCTGATATATTTTTTTTTAGCCCCATTGTTTTGTTGTATTGTCGAAAGAAGTTTCCTTTGTATTTGAAATCCACCTATTTTTTAACTAAGAACTTCAATTCATTTCCATATTATTAAAATTGCGCATATTCTAACTTCTTGCACACCCGTAAATGACAAGAGTGTACAATGCCATTTTATAACGAATTACAGTGGTAAAAAATCGGGAAAAAATCGCAAACATGTTTTGTTCTTTGTAAAATTCGACAACAATTTGAGTAGCCTAATTTCAGGTGACCTGCTCAGAAGGAAACTTTGACAATAACCGAATGGAATACACATTCAACTCAACATTTGAATAATGTAGAATGTTGAACTGATTGTGTAGTAAATGTACTCATTGCAGGCTGCCTGAGATAGATATTCAATTTCGAAGTGGAGAAAACAACTAAACTTGTTATATCCAAACTGGTGATAAAGTCACAACTAGTTGACTTCATACTCTGCTTTGAGGCACTTATCATAATTATCACAGTCATATGTAAGAAACAAACGACGCAAACAGTATTGAAAAGGGAAAAACATTCCCAATTGAATACGGTTTCAAAAATAATTTCGCGACCATTGTAGTCATTCAGAACACGTGAACTGAACACTATTGTCAAGCAAAATTCTCGTATGCATGACGGTTTACAAAGCTGTCTACGAACGAAAGTTTGTTAGATTCTACTAGTGTTTTCTGATTGGCTGGTGAATGAAAGGTATTGAGATCTTAATTGACGACTAATCAGAAAATAGTGTGCGATGTGCACATTGTGAACATTATTGTCTTTATTTGAAGGTTGTAGACGATGTGGTAACTTGAATACTCCCGTTTCGGACGATCTTCTGGTCCAAGTTCAACATCTTTTTGGTGTCTACGAAGTGCTTGGAATACTTGACGTATGAACTGCTATTTCCTTGTGAGGGTTGTAGTATCCGTAGGAGGTATTTCGATAACTTGTAGGTTGGTGAGTTCCGGGAGCTGGTCATCGGTATCAGTGGTATGTCTGGTTTGTGGATTTTCTGAAGCCAGTAGATATGCGGTGGTTTGCTGTAGTGTGGCATGAGTTGTGTGGCGTCAGTTGTGATCGTTTGTTGTCTGGAATGAAACCTGACCAAACCTGACAACGAAAATGAAATCAGTTAGTATTGCATTTATGAAGTTCCATGTGAATGCGGAGATTCCTACATTGGAGAGACAATGAGGCCGTTATCGGTAAGATTGGATGGGCACAAGAAATGAACGTTGAGAAACGTCAAAATCGGGAATTGCTGACCACGCTTGGACTGGGCACCATCGAATTCTATGGGACGACGCAAGTGTTCTACATAGAGAGGAGCATTGGTTCAAATGAAAGTTCAAAGAGGCCGCCAACATTGAAGTCAATAACGCCTTTAGTCAACCAAGCCTTGAGATCAAGAACGTATGGAAACCACTATTTGCTTTTTCTGGCGGACTGCAGAGGCGCGAAACTTCACGCACCACCACACTGCGCGAAATTGCACGCACCACTGCACATGGTGGAATTACACGCACCATTGCACCGACAGACGTATAAATTGGTAAGTAGCACCTAAACTTGTCAGTATTCACCTAAAGACGATTGCAGATACAAGAATTCAAGACAATGGACGTATTCAAGAGTATTCAAATTATCTATTAAAAAATTTGCTCACTCTATCGAAAAAAAAATCATATTATCATAATATTTCCAGTACGAAAACACCCGTACAGTGATTGGCGACTCCAGAATCCAACCAGAATTGAAATTTACTGCTCCATTCATAAATGTGACGAGTGATTGATCTTGTTTTATACTCTTCAAAATACGCACGGAACAGCTCAGTGTTCTGAATCACTATATTGGTCGTGATATTATTTTTAAAAATTGCGAATGTTTCCCTTTTCAATACTTGTGTCGTTTGTTTCTTACAAGTGACTGTGATAATTATGATAAGTGCCTCAAAGCAGATTATGAAGTCATCTAGTTCTGACTTTATCACCTATTTGAATATAACAAGGTTAGTTGTTTTCTTCACTTTGAAATTGAATATCTATCTCAGGCAGCCTGTAAAGTGTACATTTACCACACAATCAATTCAACATTCTACATTATTCAAATGTCGAGTTAAATGTTTATTGTTTCGGTAAGTGCCAAAGTTTTTCTCTAAATAGGTCATCTGAAATTAGGCGAGTAGCGCTACCCAAAATTTTGTCGAATTCTACAAAGAACAAAACATGTTTTCATTTTTTTTTCAGATTTGCAACCATTGTAATTCGTTATAAAATGGCATCATACATTCGTCATCCATGAATGTGCAAGAGGTTAGATTACACCCTGTATATTGTCATAACTTCATTGCCAAAGGGCCTTAAAAGGGTAGCTCAGGATAACTTTTGAGATAACCAGATTATGAACTCGGAATCAACAGAACCAACATACAACATTCAATAACAATAAATATAAACAACAATCACTATAGTTACACCTAGAACTATTGATACATTGCTGTCAGAATGGCAGCTCAGAAGTAGAAACTCTAATAATTCTTATAATGATAATATTTCCAATCTCGAATCAGTGCCGGCCACACTCTATTATATTCAACACACTTTGTCCGGTGTGATCCAATCCCATATAAGTTGAGGTTGAATAACATTGAAACAAAATGTATAGATAAACATATGAGCGTGCTAGCCCTGATCCCGATAATCTGGGGCAATCATCTTCGGAAGGCATATTCCTGACAATATGCCAAGATGAATTCGAAGGTGGACCCAAATTGCAAGAAGCAGCCTAGGATTTTCTCTTCACACATTTGAATATTGTAATTTATCCATTGCATATTGCAACATATCACTTGAATGTATATGCTGGGATGCGATTGTTTTTTTAACTTTAGGTCCTTCTCTATGTTTCGATTGATTCTATCTGTTGATTTTTCCGTGTTCAATTCTAAAACTTTTTATTCTTATACAATATGATTTTCTTATACAAAGTGATGCTCGACAGAGTGAAATCAATCAATAATATAAATATTTCCCAACATTCTCTCCCTTTTGCAATTTGAAATCTGAAAATTGTAAAGTATTGAACTCAAACTAATAACTATCTAAAACCGAATCGCTTGGGAACATGTACCGATCTTCCCAGCCTGATGACGACTGATTCATTCTCTTCTTCTGTCTCTAAAATCTTCAGATTATCTTCTTTCTTCCCAGCAGTTTTTTCTCTCTTCTTCATCTCATTCTGTCTCTCCTGACTTCATCTCTGAGTTCTTCGAATACTTTAATCTTATACTGTTTTCTTCCCCAGAAATCTAAAATGAATAAAGCCTTAGGAATGGTCGAAGGGGTTCGCTATTAGGAACTTTCACCCGGGCAATCCTAGCTACCAGGTATTACTTCTATAATTCTCCCTAGAGGCCAGTTCGATCGTTTCACATTATCCGAAGCAACATAAACAATGTCTCCAACGTTCAAGGTGCCAGTTTTTCTATGACCAGAGTATACTAATTCTGCCAAGTATTCTTCTCTGGTCTTTCGTAAGTACCGATAAGTACGTGATATTATATGGTTTCTATCAATGTTATCCAGATCAGTGGTTTCGTTAGGAGGTAGGTCTGTCTTATTGAGTACACCCACATTACAAGAAATTATGTCATCTCTTTTACTCCATAGCATTCCCAATACAGAAATTTCACTTTCCTCAACAAAACCACATAATTCATTATTTTTATTGGATACCCAATCTCTGAGATTGAAATTACCTGATAACATAAATTCTTTTGATTCTCTAACAAATTTTTTTAAATCTTGTTCGTTATTGCAACTAGTTATACAGTTATCGACATAAAATAATACTTTAAATTTTTCAGCTGTATCTTTCAAATTATCTGGTGCACATGACAAATTATAATTTATTGTAGCAGCTGCAAAAGGTTTGACTCCAAAAACTACTCCGCAATGTCGGTATATTTTCTGTCTGTTTTCTGTATAATTGGACCACCAAAAAAAATCACAAGAAATCCCTATCATGAAGAGAAATACTGATTTGAAGGAAGGTCTTTTCAATGTCAGCTGTAACCCCTATCATTCCTAATCTAAATTTCAGTAAGAGAATTGTTATGAGGTCAATAGAATTCGGTTCGGTTTGTAAACATTTATTCAAAGAATTTCCATTCTCGTCCTTTGCTGAGGCTTCAAAAAACTGGACGATTTACATTCAATCCAATTGCCTCAGCAGCAGATTTAGTCCATCCATTTATTGTATTTCTCCCAACAGGTACATTATCGTACCATTTGTCAGTTTCATTTTTCCAGTGTCGATTTGGATTTAAGAACAGTCGTAGTGAGGTAATATTGTCGCCTCGTTTTGATATCAGTTTATAAAAAAGACGTACAGGGCAGCTTTGTCTTTCACTATTGGAAACCAACCATTCACTACTTGTACAGCTTTAAGAACCACCGTGGCACGTTTTACTGAACACCGGATTGTATTCAATGCGATTTGTTGAAGAGTCATCGTTATTTTTCTCGATTTGAAAAAAATCCACTAGACAAGCAACTGCCTCTCCTCATCGCCACGCTAATTCTACAGCAGCAATATGGTAAAATTTTCGCATAAGACCCTCAGGAGTATTTTCATCCCATAGCAATATTATTTTGTTAACTTCAGACAAATTTAACGAAACTGAACTGGACTTACGTTTACATAGATCTGCTTGAAGTTTCTTCCTGATTGCATCGCGGGCATCTCGGGCTGGTTTAAATACTGTATTGTTAAACAGGCCAATCATAATATTATAGTCATTATAGTACTTTTTTGCATATGTTTGCACGAATCGTTCCAATTGTTCACCTTCTCCTTTAAATTCGGTCCCGTCTTTCTTCTATTGAGCCCAATCTTTTAGTATCAACGCCAATTCTTCTAAGCTTCTATGTTCATTCAATGCACATTCTTGTTCGCAGCAAAATTCCATGAATATTCCCCAAATATATTTGTGTAGGTTGTATTTCGGGGAATTTTTTCTTTGATTAACGCATTTATACTTTGAACATTCGCATTGCCAAAACGTGACATTTTAAAATGTATTTGGAATGAAGTTGTCAAACTCAATTGTGTTGTCATAGTGATTGATAATTGCACTGAATGCAATTATCAGTATAATGTTGACATGATTGGGTGAAATTGTTTCATATGACACAAAATGACAAAATTTGAATGGTTGTTAGAACTGTCAAACATTTTTCACTATTATATGATTTTGACATAATCGGCAAGAAAAAAAACAGGCGAGAAGCTTTATTATGCTTTGAAAAATATGGGTTAGTAAGCTTTCCAATTGTTTTTGAGGAACCACAACCAGCGGAAAAATGGAAAGGTATACTGAATGCAACTATAAATACCAAGGCATGCTACCAAATGCAGAACACCTACTTTCCCAACATAAGTGCCATGGAATCTGAAGATTGTCTGTACTTGAACGTGTACACTCCGAGAGTAAGATATATATAAAGTAAAAAGTGATACAATTCCAGAAATTATTTCCTTTCAGTATCCCTCTGCTGATTCATCTCTCCCCGTGATGTTCTATATCTATGGAGGAGGATTCATCAAAGGTGCAAGTGCTATTGATTTCGGTGGACCACATTATTTAATGGAAAGCGATGTTATTGTCGTTGCTGTGAATTATCGAGTGGGGCCATTTGGTGAGAAATTTCAATCAGTATCTTCCAGTTTTATGAACAAGCTTCAATTTGTGCCTATACCAAATACATCTAGTATACTGGGTGACAAGGAAATCATTATCCAGACCGGCATTCAGTTGGGTTTTTTTTATTTAGACTTTTGACATTTGAGACATTTTTTCTAAAATCAATATGGTGGTGACGTCATCGATCGAATTTTCGTCATTAACCTAAATAAATAGCAAATAAACACTTTGATCGCCAATCAGGATTCCTTTTAGTAATTCTTTCGAATGACATTCTTCCTCTGAGGTTTTCTCGAAAATTTTAAATTGGAAATGGTACTTTTTTAAATTAACATTGAAGTATAAGTCAGTATCTACAGATAAATGATTGAATCGGAAACGTTTTATAACTTACATGCAATACAAGCGAGATTCGTAACTATATACAAATCCCGCGAAGGCGACACTGTTAGCCATAAGCAATTTGGAGACTTCGCAAAAAATAGGAATCTGGGGAATTGCTTCCGGACTATCAACTAACTAACAAATTGTTAAAATAAATTATTCCATGTATGTAGAATCTACCATGTACCTCAGGCACAGTCCTGGGACCTGTTCTTTTCTCCATATATATCAACGAATTACTAACCATAAATAGTTCTTGTAAAATATCTAGTTTTACAGATGATACTGTGATTTTTTATTCCAGTGGTCCACATGACGAAAAAAACGGAACAAATTTTTTTTTGCGCAATCGCCTCTTTGGCAATCAAAAATTATGAAAAAAATATGAAAAAAATGTTTGTCCCAAAGGGGGGGTTTTTAGGAGGGCGTGGTTGAAAAAAAAGGTTTTTGAGTTTTTTTCGCGGAATTGCTCTGAAGGCGACGACATTGTGAAAATTAAAAAAAAAATGTCACAAAGGGGTGGTTTTTAAAAGGGGTGGTTGGACAAAAAACAGATCCGAGCCTTTTTTTCTCGGAATTGCTTCAAGACGAAAATCAGAGAAAACATATTTAAAAAATCTTGTCACAAAGGGGTGAATTTAAGAAGGGGTGGTTCGAAGAAAACATCATATTCGCGCCTTTTTTAGCGGCATTGCTTCTAAGGCTGATGAGAATCATGAGAATAATATTAAAAAACGTGTCAAAAAGAGTGGTATTTAGAAGGGGTGGTTAAACAATAAAATCAGATTTGAGCCTTGCTGAATTGATTTCAAAGCTCACGAGAACCATAGGAAAATTTGCCGCAAAGAGGTTGGTTTCAAAAGGGATAATTTTGATATTAAATCAAATGTTTTAAATGATGACTTATTGAATATTCGCCTATAATTAGCAAAATCAATACTCAAAATCGTCTCAAAATATTGTCCATAATATAGACAGTCTCATTCTAAAAAAAGTTTTTTTTACAAAATAATGAAGTGTTAATTCATTGTGGGTCAAAATATATTTGATTGTTTTAGATACAGTCTTGCAGAGGCTCAAAATTAATTAAATATCATAAAAAGTGCAAGTATGAGCAAGCAAATTTTTGTTATGTTTTTATAGAGATTTCAGGCTATCCATTAGATATTTTTTCAGAGCGGGGAGCCCTGAGGCATTTTTTGTAAGTCTAACAAAAAGATGTACGCACGTTCATTCTAATAACAGCACATAAAATAACTATTAATAACTAAGAAACTAATCGACCAATTCACCTTATCAAACATGAAATAAAAACTACATACTTCGATTGACTCTTTACCTGAGTTTCACAGGAATTATTCACAAGATGTTCTTTCTGGAGCTAATCGAACTCGGGAGAAAAAGTACACGTATGACCCCGAGAAACGTACACGATATAACGGCCGTCTTTGAGGGGCTGAATGTTTCACAATAGTTACCTGCAATTCTGAGAAGAGGTTGAGAGGTCTTTTGTTCACCCTCTCACGAAGTTGGGAGTGTTTACAAAAACTTTACAAAATTCGAATTAGTTCCGCTTTTTCGTTATTTTGGACCACTGTGCGATGGAAACATTTTCGGTATGCATCTGCAGATGACATTATTACCACAAAAAATACTTTCAAGTGGTTGAGAGATAGTCAATATCATTGGAGAGTTGGATGGAGGTCACTGAAATTAAATTTAGCTACTACATGGCATTTCGTTTAAAAAATGCACTCGACCCTGTAGATTTTTCTCGGTTCGTCCTGTATATTGGGCAATAATTTCTGGTTTTCCAGTTTACTTTCATTTTTGAATCAACTTTCTACCTATCACAGAATCCGAGCAATTGTACTCTGACGCACTATTGCCCCACCCGGTATCTTAAAATTAATTTAATATATAAATTAAATATCCAGGGGTTACAATAGATTCACACTTGCGTTGGGACAAGCACATACAAAGCATAAGTAAACTATATTTCATTCGTTGGTTGGATCACGCCTTCAATATGAAATCTTCAGTTGGGGAAGCGTAAATCACATTTATGTGGAAAAATTACAGTTTTTTCTTTTTGATCTTGTACAACAAAAAATGTACTTACGATTCAGACTAACTCTTCAAAGAATCCAAAGTTCCTTAGACCGCTTAGTCATATATTTATACTATAATAGAAGCAATTTAGGAAGGATCCAGCACAGTATTGGCACACGTTGTAATGAAATATTTTGTTCAAACAACAAAATCTTAGAAAATAGTAGGAAAACGAATTCATATTTAATTAAGTAGTGGACTTTTCAATGTTCTTCCTGATATGTATAAGAATAATCAATTCAGTCGATCTTTTCAAAAATATTGCACATATGATCTTATAGAAAATCATCATGCATTCTATAACTTATTAAATACCTATTAATTTAAAACTATAAATTGCAACTTTTTATATATAGTTATAACCAATTTTTAGTACTTTTTATTTTTCTTCAACCATTCCCTCGCTTCATTTGGTCCATATTTCAACTGGTTTTTTATTTTTATATTTTTTTAATGTATATGTGAAATAGTTATTTTATATTTATACAGGGCTTTTGACGATAAGCATTAATAAGACGTTTCTGGCAAACCAGACAACGGATCAACCTGAAAATTCCACACTATGCATAAATTGATATGATCTACACGCCTAAAATTTTAGACGATGCGGCGTTGCCGCTTCTACTATCAAGTAGCGGCTATTTCGATTTTTCAAATGGAACACCCTGTATATATTATCATATTATGATTTCTTATCACATTGTCAACAACTTCATGCACTATCTCCCCATACCTATCTGTTAGCGTTTAGAAAATATAAATTAATTTCTATTTTTTTTACCAAACATGTACTTTTATAAACGCTGATAATCTTGAACTCTCTGGTACTGAGATGATCAAATTCGAAATGTAGTAAAGTGATACCATGAGGATCTTCATTTCGAGTCATATTTTTATTTGCCTCATACAGGGTCTTTAAAAAATGCAGATACTTTGTTCACATGAAAAAATCAGTGAAAGTCAATTTTTTAAAATGGAACACCCTGTATATTTCCATATTTTTGAGCTCTACATCCAATTTAAGATTGACTTTGATCAGATAATCCCAATTCGATTTCGAACCGTTTTCGAGATAAACTGTTTCAAACAGAAACTGACGTGGTTTCCTTGTATTCATCACTTATTTTTGAATAGTAGAAGTATAGTAGAAGCGACAACGCCGCATCGTCTTAAATTTCAGGCGTGTAGATCATATTAATTTATGCATACTGTGAAATTTTCAGGTTGATCCGTTGTCTGGTTTGCCGGAAACGTCTAATTAAGGCT
>JAFIRS010003771.1:0-115086 GCA_018342105.1 Gonioctena quinquepunctata | reverse complement strand
AGAGTAATCTCAAATCCATGGCTAATTTTTACAAAAATTTTTTTCAACCGGCAACATACCCCAACGAATTCATTCGAATAAAGAATGAAAACCCCGGGTTTTCCCTTTGAATTATTTAAAAAAACAAATTATTACCGCTGATATTAATTTTTCTTAGAATCAAACCTGAAAGAATATAAAAAATATTTAAGATATATGGGTATAGTTATATTTTTTGCTGCATACCCCCTTTTTGTGGTCAATATTTTTTTCCCTAAAACCTAGTAAAAAAATTATATTAAATCAATTATTTCTATAGAATAATGTATCTGATATTATAAATTTTATTTTACTGGGCACGGAAAAAAAAAATAAAATATCCCGCAAACAAACATCCACTTCCATTTTAATCAGTATTGACATTTCCTGAAACCCAGTAAAAAAATTTTAAAAAAACAATAAATTTTTTAATAAAATGTATATGAAAATTATATATTCTAACGCACGGGGAAAATCAAAAATATCCCCCGCAATACGAACGATCCATTTTCCCTTTTTAAAAATTTTAAATTTTCCCCCGCCAGTAAGAAAATTGTAGAAATCAATTAATTTTACATGATAGTTTATCTGATATTATATATTTTATTTTATAGGAAGGGGGAAAATAAAAAAAATCCCCCCCAAACTCCCATTACACACAGCCTTCTATTCATTTGTGAATAACGTAAAAATAAATATTCACCTCATGTTTCTTTTCGAGTAACCGGTAAAAAATTTTCTTACCAACCCCCCCACGCTTGAATTAATTGGGGAAATTTGTCTCGTACATAAATTTTAAAGAAAATTATCCCTCCGCTTCGGTACTAAAAAAATTTCCGGCAACAATTCATGCCTGGGGTAAAATTTTTGAAACTGTACAACGGTTAACTGTTTGGTAAGGTCGGTTATACCGGGTGGCCCAAATTTACGACATCCCCCCCTCAATAACCCCGTTTTTTTACAAAAATCTCCGAACCACGTTGATGTTTTTTTGGGAAGAGGACACCATCTTACGAGAAGAAGATATGTTATATTCAACCCCTACCCCCCCAGAGAAACCCCTATAATTTTAATAGGTGATGGGGGGTCGTCATGCATCATTGTGAAGGAAATTTAATTTGATATAGATGTGAAAATTTTCTGAATTTGAAGGGCCCCCCGAGATATTAAAAATTCAAATGTTCAAAATGATCTCCATTCTTGTTTCCCCAGACAGAAACAGTTCAGTAGAAATTATCCACCAATTGTCTTATTTTCATTTGTCACCGAGTCAGTTCCAGTTTTTCGTTGTCAACATGATTGTCAAAGAAAAATACAATATCTGAGAACCCTTTTTGAAATGGTGTAGTATAGAATGGAAAAGGACCACGTATTTCAACAATTCATTGACGCGATGGTTTCAAAAGACCAGAAAGTTGAAATGTTTTTTATTTTGCTCTCAAAATGGGGTGCACGGAAAGATTGATCTTCAATGAAAGACACGAAAACAGAAACGTAATCACAAGTGAGTATTAGAAAAAATTTATAAAAAAAAGGTTTTTGGGTTTTTTTTTATCATTCTAGATATATTTTGGGATCTCTGGTGTAATTCCGGAGACTGGATCAGTCCCCAAAAAATAAAAAATAGGATGGCGTCTGTTACAAACGAGATCAATAAAATTTTTAGAAAGTTACAGTTGCCCCAAATTTGTCTCCCGGCAACCTAAAAACGGGCATATCGAGAAGTTCCATAATGAGGGGGAAAATTGCAAAATTCCATCCGTAAAGTTGCATCTTCACCATGAACTGAATGCGGATGACAACGACAGCGATCTGAATATTGCGAAAATGTTACATGAATGATACAGAGAAACCACGGATTCAAGGATATTTGCTTAGTATGAATATTCATTTTTTTTCTTAGTAAACAACAAACTCTTGCTATTGAGTCAGAACAACCCCCCCCCACTTAGAGGGGGAGCAACACAATGGTCTCAAAGTTGAATTTTGGGCAGGACTTTACAAAACATTCCCAATTTTACCCAAAGGGGATTTAAGTGGTGCGGTTTATTTGATATCCAGAATCTGATGAACCATTAATTTTGATGCTGTCAACACGGGATTTTTTTGACGATGGTAATTCAAATCTATAGGCAGATAACATTTATTTCCAGAAAAATGGGGGACCCCCTCATTTTCCCATTACAGGTGAGAGAATGGCTATCCCAAACTTTTCCAAACAAATCGAGGTCTAATGGATGGCCAGCACGCTCCAAGATTTGACACTGAATGATTTTTTTTTCCTTTGGGTCATTTGAAATGTTTTTTATGAAACTCAACCTACTGGGCCTGAATGATTTTGAAAGAAGAAGAATTTTAAATGAATACCGGCAATTACCAGAGAAACAGTTTCATAGGTGCAGGAGGTATTTGAAAATAGACCTTTCTACGGTCTGGGGAGTTGATGGCATATTTTAAACATTTTTTTGAATAATTGTTTCATAATCATTTCGTATAATTCATTTACTCACACCCCCAATGTACCATTTGAACTGAATATCTCGAGACGCCTTTTCAAATTCAGAAAATTTTGCACCGTTATCAGAATTGAACTAGTTCACAATGATGTATGACACGACCCTCATTCCCTATCAAAAATTTTAGAGGGGTTTTTCTGGGGAGTAGGGGGTTAACATATCTTCTTCTGGTCAAATGGCGTCCTCCTCCACAAAAAAATCGACGTGTCAGGGGACTTTTATAAAAAATTTTTCGGGGGTTTTTGAGGGGATAGTCGTGGACCACCCGGTATAACTGAAAAAAAATTACCGGGGGAATTGATTTTTCGAAAATCTAAAAAAGTTACTGACCCAACTAGAGAAATATATACAATCTTCCTTGTTCAAAATCAATGAGGCAGCAATTTTTTTTTCCCGAAATATATGTCCCAGTCATTATAGGTAAAGCTACGGGATGAATTATACATTTTTTTTCCCAAGCCCCAAGAATATCTTTTATTGGTCAAAAAAAATTATATTATTTCAGGGCATACGATTTTTGAATGGGAATCTCATAAAAAGATTATCAACGATCCAATGTTCTTTTTATAACATTCATTCTGTTTTTTTTAACCGACGAAAAAAAGGAGGGGGTTCTTATGAGGGGGTTAGGAATTTTTTTAGTGTATGACAACGAATCACTTTTTAAGAGACATAGTCCGATTTTGATTTTTTTTAATGGGGTATACTTGAAATTGGCCCCCTTTTGGGGAAAAATAAAAAAAACCCTTTGGGGAGGAAAATGGGGGTGATAGCTTTTGTACCTACGAATTTTCACCCGTTTAAAATTTACCACGCATAACTTTGTACGGGGACCCGATTCCGAGAATTTTTCTTCCATTGAATAGAGTATACTTTGGAGTTGGTGCCATTCGGTTTTGGGAAAACAAATGAGGGTAGAAAAAATCGAAGATGATTTTTCCCCATAGATTTTCTAAATATCGTTTGGTCATTCGAAAACTTTTTTTTTGCAGGCAGTTACAGTTAAGTAAGGTGGGTTAGTAAGTATTTCAAAAATCAAAAATCAAGTAGATAGTAATTAATAAATTTAAGTAAAAAAAAAAATTGTTAAAAAAATTAGACCGACAAAAAAAAAGGAAAAAAAAAGGGAATAAACTTTTTATTAGAACTAAGTTCCCTAATCGATGTAATCAAATTTTGAGTCGGCGCCAAACAAACAATCAACGAAGATCAAAATTTTTTTAAAGTAATAATTAAAAAAAAATAACATAAAACGCAAAAAGAAAATCTCCCCAGCGGCCCAAAAGCATTCCAAAAGGGGCCTCAGCAGGATTATTCGCAACGACGTGTGCCTCACCTGTGTACCCCCCCATTTATGCCCGTTCGAGTAGTTGTCTTGGTTTATATTAACTTCAGGAACCCCATCCGCTGCCGTTATTTCACCCTTTTTCATAATTAATTTGTTTGTTTGGGGCGACTCAAAATTAGTTAAACCCGTTTTTAGAGTCGGGTTTTTAGATTAATGAGGTTCATTTTTTTTTGGTTTTCCATTTGTTTTTTGGTTTTGGTTTTTTATTTAAAAGTTTTTTTTTTTTGTGTTACTAACTATTTTTCGAGAAATATATTTCATAAGCTTGTATCTTTTTGGGGGTCTCTTGCAAGAAAGCACCCCACCCCTTTTATGTCTTCAGTATTATCGATGATTTTCAAGGGTATCGTCATCCTCCCTACTGGGAAAAACCAAAACCATTTAAAAACAATATTTTTAATAACAATAAACGAATATTAGCAACGGTATTTATGACCATTCCCAACATCTGAACAAAAATTTATAAATGACCATCAGATTACCTGAAATGTTTCCAACCCTGACGTACACATAATAACAGGTGATTTTAAATCAAATTCTGAATGGAAAAACGATACCATTGTAAATGAATATCTGAACGTCAGAGGAAAGAAGGTTTCAAGGGAATTTGGGAAATAGGCAACGAAAAATCTTGCCTGATATATATTTTTAAAACCAAAAAAATTTTTCTATAAAATATTCCAGAAATTTCGATTCCAAAATAACAGACCACTATTGGTTATGAATCATTTCGAGTCTGATAAAAATTTAAAACAAAACCACAAAGATTCAGACATGTATTGAAAAAAAAAAATCAAAGAAAAAATCTAACAAGAAAATTGGGATATTTATACTGAAAATGACGGACGTGTTAAAAAACTTGATAAAAATTATAAATAACCATATCGAAAATTCAACATTACAATTAGAAATAAAAACATATAAAATTTAAAAAGGGAAATGCTGGATAACTGCCGGAATAAAAATCAATTCCACTAACACAACAAGCAAAATTTCGAAATTATAGAAACAAATTGAATGATCTAATAAAGGAAAAAAAGTGACTACTTCAATAAAAAAAATAGAAATCAATAAAAACGCAAGTAAGAATTTATGGGAATGTATTTATGAAATTTCAAAAAACAAAACAAAAATAAATGTAATGGAAAAAAATTTGGGGATGGGAAAACAACAAATAACCCGAAAAATTTCAAAATTTTTGTAAACACTTCACGAAGTTTGGAAAAAAAAAGGCCGAAACTTTGGTTGGTATTGAAAAACAAAAATTAATTATAAAAAAAATTTTAACACAATTTTTCTATCGGAGACGAACGAGACGGAGGTCAAACAAATAATAATGGATTTGAAAATAACAAATCTTCCGGAATAGATCATCAGATCTGAAATTCTTGAAGATATCAAGGATGAAATCACACTTCCATTAGCGTATATAATAAACAAGTGTTATGTATGATGGAAAATTTTCCCAGACAGCTTGAAAATTGCCGAAATAAACCTCTTTTCAAAAATGGTGATAAACTTGAAGTAACAAATTACCGGCCAATTTCTTTTAATATCTAGTATTGGTAAAGTTTTCGAAAAATATTACAAAAAAAATAACTTCATTCCTCAAAAGTACAAAATTATTTCTAACAAACAATATGGTTTTCGAAAAACAGTTCAACATATGATACAATTGCCAGATTGATAGACATACTCATATATCTGCATTTTTATCGATCTGGCGAAAGCATTCGATACTGTTGACCATGTTAAATTAATGTCAGTGCTTGAAAATATTGGAATCCGAGGAGTTGCTCATCAATTGTTCCAAAGTTATTTATGTGACCGAAACAATGCGTAATATAATGGCACGCGAGCAGTTATCACTAATAATAAAATATGGCGTACCCCAAGGTACTGTTTTGAGCCAGTTCTTTTCAACTATATATGAATGATCTTTTGAACAAGAACTGTGCGGAGAAGTGGTGAGTTTCGCAGATGACACTGCAATTTTTACAGAGCACCTGACTGGACAACACTCAAAAACAACATTGAGGAGGACTTTCGGAATGTTGTCATTTTTGACAATAGAATATTGACAATCAATTCCAAAAACTCAATTTTGCCTTTCATGTCATACTCTTCAAACCTACCACCATATAATGAACTAAATATACAATGTGATAACGGCAACTCTTTGAAAATACAGTCTGTTGATATAATCAAATATCTGGGTATATGCATAGACTTCCACTTGAGGTGGGAAGAGCACATTAATTATATAATAAAAAATTAAGATTCATGTTATATAGATTTAAGAACATCTCCGACATAATAAATAATAATATCTGAGGATATTGTACTACGCTTTGGTCGAAAAGCCACATTTTCTACGGACTCATAGCATGGGGTGCCGCCTCAGCAACACTGATCGATAGCTTACAGAAAATTCAAAAGTGCATCCTCAAAATGATCTACAGAAAACCAAAGATGTATCAATCTGATAGACTCTACCCAGAAACGGCATTGATGAATGTTCACCAACTTCTGTACAAAAACGATCCTTTTAAGACAGTACAAAAATAAATCGTCCCTGGTACACATTCAACACTCTTTCGATACAAGATACAGAAAAAATTCGTAATACCCAGAGCAGAAGAAACAATAGGTCAAAGATGTCACACCTTTTAAGACCGAAACTTTTCAATGAGCTGCCATCGGAATTTGAAAGAATCAATTCGTTTCAAATGTTTAAGAATAAAATTAAAACTTGGCTCTTCACCATTCCCTGAGTATACTACAAAACTTCATATCCACAAACAGAACATGTTATAGTCTTGTACCATCCAATTCAACATCTTAGTTGTAGTTATAATTAAAGTTTATTATTGTTATTATATATATATACATTTATGTGTGTGTATCTATCTATGTGATTATTGTGTGTATGTATGTACTGAATATAATTTCAATAGTTATGTGATTATAAAAGCGTTGCAATAAACACAGATAGTGCACCACGCCGGAATCGTTTCCTTGTGGTTGTCTGTGTTTATTCACCACGTCGTGTTCACATACATAGTAATCTATTATTTTTTAACCATTTTATTAGTTATTAGGTATTTATCTTGTACCTTAGTCTATGTTTGCTTGAATATTTCATTACTTTTCAAATTATTGATTACATTCATTCTAACTACTTGCACTCAACCCTACGCACAGACTTGTTCGACTGTGGGGTCAATTTATTCCCTCCTCCTTCTATTGTATTTCACTTATATGTAATGTTATTCAAAGGCGATGTGTGAATGAAAATTATTATTATATTATTAATTAATTAATAAGAAATAATTTTTTGCTACATATTATGTAGATGGGACAATTCTAGATGACATGTGATTGAAAGATATTTCACAGTAAAAATAATTAAACCAACATATCGTCATTAAAAAAAAAAAATACCATATCTCAATGAAAATCGTCATTCACAAAAACAATATAAATATAAAAACGAATTTGAAAAGGACATAGCAATACTCTATCGAGACAAGAACATTTTTGAAATGAAATTTTCAAAATAAACACAATCGCTTGCATTGCTCATTCCAAGTGTAAATTCACCTAACATGTAGAAACATTTTTCTGATAAAAAAGTTTCAATTTGTTTTTGAAAGTATAAGGTGACAAGGTCTTCATATCATTTTAGCCAGTGAGTTATAAATGCGAATACCAAGAAATTTAGGAGATTTATCATATTGTGCGTTATGATATTTTCGTGTTGTGATCATTATTTTACCTCTTATACTATAATTATCCATTTCTGCTCTCATTTAGGATACCTTTATTTTCATTTATATATGTTGATGTTTTCAGAATCAACAAACTTATAACTGTCAATATTCTGATTTGTTGGAATATCTCTCTCAGAAGTTCTATATTCCAAATTGAATAACAATTTCAGAAGTGTTTTTGCTTTACGAAAATACTCTTCTGATCCAGTAGCTAGTCCCCAGACAGCAAAACTCTGATATATTGATATATAATCGATCGAAATTCAGCACCCGCCATATGTTCCCGCACCACCACCACAAAATGGCGGTTTCATGAGAGGGTGGGGATGGGGTTGTATGTGGGTAGGAAAGGTGGGGGATGAGTGGCCTGTGATTGGTCGGAATGGTGGCAGCCATGTTGTGTATGGGAGTGTGTGATTGAGAGTGGGAGGTGGGGAGAGCTGTGATAGGTCGTGGCGTGGTGATAGCCGCCGGCCGTTATCCAACAGCCGAGCAGCATATTGAATGGGTGTCAACCAATATCCGTCAACGGCATTGGTTGGGAGGAAGTGTCACGTGATCAGTGAATGGCGGCGGCCATTTTGGAAAGTGGGAGGAGCCAGCGATGATGCGGTCATGACTCAACCGACAAGTCTTTGCAGGAATATTATCTACGTCAGCACTTCTTATCAGTTGTTTATTTAAGCGACCGGATATCGGCGGCATCCTTTGTTTACATTGAGATAAGATATCGGCGGCGGCATCCTTTGTGAAAGAGTTTGTTTACATTAACAAGATAAGAGAGTATGCAGCTGCACGCTCGAACCGTGGATAAGTCTAACGATTACTATTCGTATTTGTATCTAAGCGGACTAAGGCACTGTCGGCGACATGGAAGCAGGACGGATAACTTTTAAAACGTCACCAAATATACAGGGTGGATCGAAAGAGTGTTTAGAGGAGGAGGAGAACGAAACAAGTATATATTGGAGTTTTTTGTTGAAATGACGTCAGTTGAGGTTATGTTGTCGATGACAGAGGAGTATACACGGAAATTGGAACAGTTTCATCGAAAAGTCAGAGCTCTGAACGAAGAGTTACAGTTTTATGAAGAGAAACGAAACGTCACAAGAAAATTGAAAGTTGAATCTCTGCAGACACAACCATCAACATCGAAATGATTCAAATGGTACTAGTGACTTTGATTCTGAACACCATCTTATCGTAGACATACCTATGATGATGATGTACGTGGAGTAGCGGTTTCTTTCAAAGATGGCAATCAGTCTTGGATTCCAATGAATCGAACAGCAGGACTTCGAAGGTTATTCTTCACCACAGACCTGCCACCCCACCTCGAAGGCGATGACAACAACAACACCATAATCGAGAAATATCAGCTCAAGTTTGAAATGAATGATTCTACAAGTACAGTGATGCCATGGAGAAGGCTTCCAACGGCAGCAGTAGCGATGACGTCACCAACGCCGCCACCACCACCACCAATACTACCACCCTTGGAACATGAAATATATAAGATTTTGTACTCTCATGTGTTGTTATAACCATAATGTTTTTTGCTTTGGCGAAATTCTATTCAAAACTGTAAAAGAAGCTTGGAATCGTCATGTAATATCAAAATAAATGAATAGAGAGTCTAACCTGACTTTTATTTCACAAACGGTGTACGTGACGTGAGCCACGTATACCGTGTGTGGGTGTGAGAGAGAGAGATACCTCTGACGGTTTCCCCTCTTTGTTTTTCATTTCAAACTTGGCTTTTTTTTCTCAACTTTTTTCTCAACTTTTTTTCTCAAGTATTTTCAACTTTTTTTCTCAAGTATTTTCAACTTTTTTTCAATTTTTTTTTCTCAAGTATTTTCAACTTTTTTTCTCAACTTTTTTTTTTCAATTTTATTTTTTTTTCAATTGGGAACTCAACCCCACCTGAAAGAGAAAAAGGGGGAAAGGAGAGATGGACAAAACAACTGAAATACACACATACATATTTATTTCCTAAAAAAACAATTCTAAATGAAAACTTAATTTGGTAAATATATGTACACAGCCAATGGTGAAGATACTGGTGTTCCTCTGGGCACACATGAACTTCCCGGTGTTGTGGTAGGGCAGTGGTCCAGGGTAGGCTCGAACTTGTCTGTCGACCAATGGCTTGAATCATAGAAGGCCACATCGTAGATATCC
Source organism: Gonioctena quinquepunctata (assembly GCA_018342105.1). Classification (NCBI taxonomy): domain Eukaryota; kingdom Metazoa; phylum Arthropoda; class Insecta; order Coleoptera; family Chrysomelidae; genus Gonioctena; species Gonioctena quinquepunctata. Next base: position 105,247 of record JAFIRS010003771.1, on the reverse strand, counting down.
ACTTGGTACGACAATCCCATTTCCAACAATTTTTCCTTGAGGAAATCGTATTTTTGATTCCCTCTCACATAAATCCGATCAGCCTGGTAGAATAGGTGTCTCAGTAGGATGTCATCCATGTCTTCATAAGCTATGTAGCCGGTGTCGTATGGAATGCCATGCATCGATTTTTCCAAATATCTTACGGTGCGGCGGTCTTGAGCATCCAGGTTGGTATACGGCACAGGTGTCTTGAACAAAAAGTTGTGTCGCTGACTGCCGACGATTATGGACACCTCCTTTGATAGAAGATGCCATTGACTTGAAGGCTTGAATGTCAACGAATGCGATACGCATGATGGCTGGATGATGAATGAACGCCACCGCCGCGCCGTAGCGATCTATGTCAAGCTTCTCATCGTTTCGGAGAGGGGATGATATTCCATCATACAATCGTGAATGATGATGCAATAGACACGAGTCCGATCGGGGAATCCCGCGCTCGATTCGATATCCAATCGTACGTCAACCGTACCGGATTTCATAGTTTCTTCCTGTTTTGAACAATCAATGACGAATAAGGCGCGATATTTGAAACCGAGGTAATCCAAAAGAGCAGACTTTTTCATGGAATTCGTATAGCTGCCGAGAAATTCCGTATAGTTGAAATGCGCTTCGGTATAGTGATTATTAGCGAAATTCAAGTGTAGACGTTCGTTGGGCCAATATTCACCGTTCAAAGACAAACGTATATTTTGAATGTTGACATGTTGGAAGGTGGTAGGATCGACGGAAACGTTATCTCGTACATTAGTTTGGAAACACACGATGACATAGCGTGGCCTTTCAACACTGGTACTCGTCTTAACCGACCATATTTCACGTTGAGCATTTTGCGTTATCGAAGGCAATTCGTTCAATTCCCATTTTCGAAACGGTTTCACTATCGGTCTGTCTGTCTGTATAGACCTCATCAATTTTTCATTTATTTCCGCATTAGGAAAATGTGTTTGACTTTCAATTCAATACTATCAATCACAATTCACGTATAATGACACAATCATTATCATTTCGGGCTCTGACAAATCGTAGAGTTTGACGTCCACACGTAATCAGCGGATAATCGTTGAAAACATTGAGAATATGACGGAGCGGACGAGAAGACGGGAAAGAATTGTCATCTTCATTCAAAAAGGCAAATTGGGGTAATTCCAACCGCCTATAGCCAAATGCTGAGAATCCATAGGTTCGTAAGATAATAGACCTCTAATGGTACTCACAATTCCCTGATCTCGAACCGATTCAATTTCCGAGCACTCGCTATAAGTGCAAGAATCGAAAAGGAAAGCACCCACATTAGGGGCCAATGTAACTTCACCTCCTCCATTATTTAATTCAAGTCTACCTTTAATCAGTAGCAGAGATGAACTCATGGCAAAAAACGAGTCCACCTGATTGATGCAAAATTCCACGATATCGTTGCAATTGAATGCCTTCACGAACGGAGTATAAGTTCTGTATTCGGCTTTACGAATGGACTCGTCAAATTTCGGAGACCGATACAAATCGAACATGGGTGCTGAGATGGAAGCATCATCGTTGTCTCTTCTTCTTTGAAGTTCATTCTGATGAATCAATATTAAATCGATGGAACGGAGAAAGGATTTATTCGAAGAGGTTAACTGCTGCAGCACGACCCGCTCGCTTGAAGGTTTCTGCAATAATGACGTTGTGACGTCACTCGCACCCCTTTTATTACTACCGCTGCCTCTGCTGCTGCTGCCACTGTCTATTATTAATCCCATTTGGTTCTCGCGACTCTGAGTTCCAAAACCAAAGTACTTTTTTCCCTTGAAAATCCACAGGCCTACCGTCTTGATCGACCACCAACACCGTAATGTTGTGGATTTCACGTTGCGGTATTACAGGTAGATAGAGTAAATTCGAAGGTTTTTCGTCTATCGCGTAACCGGGTCGGAAGCTATGGGAAATTCATAGATCGTGTGCGCAGGCGTGTCACCATCGAAGGCTCCCGAAGTAACACTGCACTCGAATCGTAATGTCGACACCTTTATAATGTTTACAGGTAGATCGGAATAATGCATTTCGTTCGGTTGAAGCACCCTCGGAGAAAATCCCAATGTAACGCCTATGCTATCCGTCTCCACGAATGAAATGGCAAAGTATTTACTGAAAATCTCACACTTTAACGTATTATTGTTGGGTTTGAGAGAGAAGGCGGCTTCGCGGTCTTCCGCAGGTAGCGCCATCTCTTTCTGTATGAACGCCTCAATATCGGCAATTTCATAACACCCTTGCGGAAATTCAATGGTACGCAACACGTTAGATCTATCGTAATAGCGGAATTTCCGACCCTTTCAATGTTCGGTATGGTATTGTACGAGTGAAAAGATCGAAGCGACAACTCATAATCTTTTTCGCATTCAATTCGATAGGGTGCGAGGACAAAAGGAGAACACGTGATTGTGACTGTTAACTCTCAGCAACAGCGACATGATGACGAATGACATCACCGCTGCTGTGACAGCATTTAAATACACATACTTTCAATCATACATTATTTATTCAGACATTAAAAATTTCAAACACAGATGACCACAATTTATTTCATCATAAGTCTGATATTGACGGTTGTTGTAGAAAATCCTGACTTTGCCGCTGCTACCGCCATTCAAATATCTGACCAATTCCAGCATCGGTTTCAAATTCCCAAACGAATCGAAATACTCTACTGTATCGTTGGTTTTTCTATAAGCTACCCAATGAGTACCGCTGTTTCGTGACAGGTCCATGTTGACGATGGCACATTCGTTCTTTCGAGGACCGCTAGATGGCAGGGTGTCGCGCATGAACACTCCTCGAAAGTGCGGGATTTTCAATTGTTTGGCATATCGCACGATATCGATGTCGTACAGCGCTCTATCGGGTAGCTTTATTGGAAGTTTTTTGATTTTTTCAAGAAGAGTCCATAGCCACCCTTGACATTCTTCCTCACGTACAACCCTTGCCTATGGATTCCTATGGCCTTGTGATGACGTTTATCCTCTTCCATTTTCTTCTGGGCATTCTTAGCATCCACGACCGTTTTGGCAATGGTTGATGCTCCGCCACCAGTGCTTCCAGAGCACTAAGACCGGCGAATATCGGTATCAGAGGTAGTACACCACCTGATTTTGCTTCGAAAGGTATTATGCAGGGTATTTTGACTCGTCGTTTCCCACCCAATTTCTTGATGGCCACTCGAGCCGCTTTCAGAGCATTAGATGCGGCCCGTTTCAATGTGGGAGACGGTTTCAGGGACTTGGCGATTTTTTCGATAACATGTCGTTTGAATGAGGCCTTACTGCGCATGCCCATACCGAGATTTCTCTTAGCTTTCATGGCTCCGGTGACGAGGAGGGCGTTCGCACGTTCTCCAAAACCCGAATCTTTGGCTTTGACTCGTTCCCAAGCTCTATCTTCGAGCACTTTATCCGCCTTGTGTCTATCTTCAAGCAATTTGCTCTGCGAATAAGCAATGTCGTGATGTTTGCAAGCAACGTCCAATGGATTGATACCGGGATCGCCTCGTGCTAACCGTTCTTGTAGCCTTGTTCCAGCTGTAATAATAATAATAATAATAATAATAATAAATAATAATTAAATGCATTCGAGAGCACCGAATTAAAAAAAAATTGTATTCGATGGCACCGAAATACTATAGGTATATGAAACTTACGTCCACAATACTGATAGCCACCTAGGAGATGAGCTTCGAACGGGAGCTTGTTTATCAGACTGTTGAGCACACCTTCACCCTCGTACACCAACATGAAGACTGACGTCACGGCGATGACATCACTAGTTATATAGATTTCAGCAGAGGTTCGATGGGGTGACAGTCTGGTGGTTAACCCGGGGTGACAGTCTAGGTGGTTAACCCAGGTTGCACGAGGTTGCATGAGGTTGCACGAGGTTGCATGAGGTTGCACGAGGTTGCATGAGGTTGCATGAGGTTGACAAGAGGTTGCACGAGGTTGCACGAGGTTGCCCGGGGTTGATCCAAGTTGGACTGAGCTAGAGATATTTTTCTATAAACATGATTGATGTGGCAGCGAGTGTCAGTTGCAGTTGAGACGTCGAAGTGTAAACATGTCTATGCTAGTACCTGATCCCAACTGTTATGGCGTCCGTCTGAACGGATTGAAGTATTTCATTGGAAGAGAACCAATAATAACTGAAGGCAGTACGTTAAAATTGGGTCGAGACTCTTTCGAACTGACTGACGGGTTAAAAGAACTCCTAACCAAAAAGCAACCAGTTAGTTTTACCGAACAAGATATTCTAAACTATAAAACGATTTTGATGCTAACCAATGCACACAAAAGATCCGATGGAAAAATGGATGGTAACAAGTCATGGAAATATAAAAACATAATATCCAAGATATTTCCACCGCAGAAAAGGAAATGTTTGCAAAGAAGGGGGGCAGTACTGAAAAGGACAACCACTCAAGTGGAAATAAATAACGACCACCCTGTAGATTGCGATCAAAACATGGAGATCGTTCAGCAAGAGCCCACGCTTCCCATCGAGAACTTTGACGTTTACGATGTGGGCATAGAGGGGCGGTGGTGATGGAGGGGGAAGTAAACATGGCAGCCTATTGCCAAATTCCTTCCGAGCTGTTATCTGTGGTCCTAGCGGATCAGGAAAACGAACCTTGTGATGTCGTTGTTGGCGAATGACAATGGCCCCAAATTCGCAAATATCTACGTCTATTCGAAATCCTTTGTACCAGCCCAAGTATCAATTCCTAGAAGAAGTGCTGAGCGGTGTAGAAGATGTGGGCTATTTCCCATACAGAGACAACGATGAAATCATCTCTATGGAAGATGCTCGGTCTCACTCTATATTCATCTTTGACGATGTGGCCTGTGATGGACAGCAGAAAATTCGCGAATATTTCTCAATGTGCAGGCACAAACACATCGATGCCATCTATCTCTGTCAGACTTATTCGAAAGTACCCAAACAGCTGATACGTGACAATTGCAATATGATTGCGCTCTTCAAACAGGACGAAATCAACTTGCGACACGTTTTCGATGAGCACGTTTCCGACATGACTTTCGAACAATTCAAAAGCTGTGTTCGGAATGTTGGTCTCAAAGCCAATACGATGCCCTCGTCATAGTCAAGGACTTTGACTTGAACAATGGCAGGTACCGCAAAAACTTTGACATGTACATAAAAGTATAGTTGCGTGACGCTTCACGTCATTCAACGTCGAGATGTCGGACGAGAAGGTTGTTAAAGCCATGCGCGAACGAAAAGCGGCAGAAATGCGACGAAGTATAAGAAAAAGGTACCTAGCCCTAAACTTGGAAAACGAACGAGACGACACGCTGACTAAACTTTTCAAACCGATATCTCAACCGCTACAACAAATTGCCAAGTCTTCGAAAACCCTCAATAAATCCATTTTCAAAGTCAAGAAGGAGGAGCAACCTGAAGTTAAAGATGAACATGAGTCAGAAGGAGAAGATGAAGAAGAAGAAGAGAATTCTCAAAGCGAGAGAAGCAGTGACGAAGAATATTATTCTGACGATGACAGCATGTTGCCACGGAATTTTTCTCGCAGCTGTAATGAACGAACATCTTAATCGATATCCCATCATGTCACGTGAATACATCGCTCAACATTGGAAAATGACAAACGTATAGATAAGGTATATGGACCTGTGTATGACGTCAGCTCTCCCGGTTGGTTTTTGGGATCCAAGTCGATCCGCTTTGAAGAAGGATACATCGAAACGGGACTTCAAAAATTTGAATCAACCCCCGGACTATATCAACTGATATTTTACACCAGGCCCCGGAACTATAGCGAAGATGACTTGAACGACTACCAAGACATATTGGAGTTGACTGGATGTCATAGAAGTGCGAACGGTCGTTTGAAAGGCACTCAACGCTGGAAATATAAACACGTTATAAAATATTTGATGAGGAGAGAACGCGTCGGTCAGGGTATAAACACCGATAAATTGGAATACAATGACAACCCAACGGATTATATCTATTGGGACGATCCCAACGAATTGGTGGACCGTTTGAGACTTTTGGTAGGCAATCAGATAGCTGGAAATGATTATTCACATCGAAACGAAATCGTCGCCATAATCAATGAACTCCGTGAAGCCGGTTATATAGAGTAATGACATGCGCATTAGACTCATTCGCATCATGAGTGTCGACAAATTCGGTCATCGTTCTGGTGGTGGTAGTGGGGGCGTAAGAGGGAACTACCGATGTTGTCTCGTACCCTCTCTACCGCACACCCCTGAAGGCGATATCGACATGGATAACTTGAAAATATGTAATTTAAAAGATCCTACGTTTGATAGTGATGCGGCTACCAAAAAATACGTGGACACCACTGGGTCTGAATTAAAGTCTCAACTGCAACGCGACGTTGCCACATCGGCTGAAACTTCGCTAAAATCCATGAATGATGTCATTCTTCAAACAAAGAGAACACTTCGTAAACACTATAAAGAAATCTCGACTCGCGTATCTGTACAAGACACGGCAACTCGGACCATAAAAAAAGGTGCGGATACCTGAAAAAATGGCTGCCGATATGAAAATCGATTGTCCAAGCATCTGTTTGAAATCAAAGAAAGAATAAATACAATGTATTCGTACGATATCGAACATTCTCGTTGAAGATGTCGAAAGCTCGTTGTTGCAGAACCCATAAACCGGCTAGAAAAAATTATTTTCGACGACCTACGGTAATTAAAGGTTTGGGACGATCTATGGGAAAATGGACTTGGCCGAAATGAGAATGTTTTCTTCAGATAATGGGGGTTTTTAAATGATTATGGTCGTCATCGACTGTTTTTCCAAATTTTGTGGACTCGTCCGCTTAAATCCAACACGGGGGAGGAAATCACCAAAACTTTCAATGATATATTGAATCATACGAAACGGTGTCCGAAAAATCTACAAACCGATCAAGGTACGGAATTTTTAATGCTAAATTTCAAAGTTTATTGAAAACGCGAAATCAATCACTACAATACGTTTACGGTGATGAAAGCGGCCATAGCTGAGCGTAATCAGAACGTTAAAGTCTCAATTGTACAAATACTTTAGTTTGAACGGTACATACAAATGGATAGACATACTGCCGGAAATCACGAAAAATTACAATGACACCGAACATACAAAAATTAAATTCAAACCGAATGAAGTGAACAAACAGAACGAAAGCCGTATTCTACATCGAATTTATCGAGCGAATCGTTGGGGAAAATGCGTTGAACCGCGAAAATTCAAAGTGGGGGACATTGTTCGCATTTCCAAGACAAAGCATATTTTTCAAAAAGGTTATACGCCCAATTGACAACGGAATTATTCAAAATAGCTCGTGTTCAAATAGGTTATCCAAATACGTATATGCTCGAAGATATATACGGTACACCCATTAAGGGGGCTTTTTACGAACAAGAATTGCAAAAAACCGCGAATCCCGATATCTATCTCGTGGAAAAGTATTGAAAAGACAAGGAAAGAAGATGTACATTAAATGGCTCGGTTTCGATAACACGCACAACAGCTGGATAGAGGATGATGCAATAGTTTAGCATCGGCGGCGTCGACTACAAGCTATGACATGTCTGGCGTGGGTGGTAGTGGTGGGGGAAACCTTATTTATTCATTTCACGGCAACGAGACGGCGTCAGTCATCAGTCGTCATCATCTTCACCATGAGTCAAGACAGTGGTTATTGTTCGAGCGATTTATCAACCATAACGTTCGCCAGCCCCGTATCACCGCTATCACCTGAAAATTACAATCAGCAGATAGATGACATGTGCGACGGTTTCGAAATGGCAGCAAAATTGAGGATCACTTCCTATTGGAAACCTCTTTTCGCATGTCTGGCTATGAGCTGAGAATGTGATTGTCACCTGCGAGAACCTTTGGCGTAGCTATATTTCTAAGATACGTTGAACCAGTTCAAGAAAATATCGTTCAGCACCGAAGAATGGGGTCTGTTCACCGAACTATTGGCAACCCTCAAGGATGACTTCCTTTGGAGCCCGCTTCCCCTATATCCTCCCGATCTAAACGATGATGTGGAATACCAGTGTGGAGACTATTGCAAAGTTACGCAATCAGTTTGGGAAGATTGCAAATATGTTCAAGTTGAAAAACATGGAGTGAACTTTCTTCTCAACGAGGACGAAGTCGAACAGCTGATACGAGTCCACCGAAGCTTGGTGTCCGATCGAGTGACCATGTTGGAGAATATATACTTTTGTGTTCATTATAAAAATATGATTGAGGTTATAAATACATTTTTCATCAATCAACCGCAAGTATGTTTCGGGAAATTGGAACTTTTCCAAAAACTATGTGAACTTTCAACAGAAAATATGATTCCTTTTTTATAATGAAAGTTGTGAATGATTTAGTCTTCAATAAATGTATGTGTGTATTTCAGTGTTTCTGTCCAACTATCCTTTCCCCCTTTTTCTCTTTCAGGTGGGGTTGAGTTCCCAAATGAAAAAATAAAATTGAAAAAATAAAGTTGAGAAAATACTTGAGAAAAAAAAAAAAAAAATTGAAAAAGAAAAAAAGAAAATACTTGAGAAAAAATAATCAAAGTGACAACAGTCGTTTTTCATTCAATAATCAAAGTGGCTGTGACGTCACGACTTGGTCTGTCACATTTTCATAGATGGCAGCACCGTCACATAGAATTCAAAACCTGTCATAGGTGTCAGAACTGTCTCACATTTTCATAGATGGCAGCACCGTCACATAGAATTCAAAAACTGTCATAGGTGTCACAGACTGACAGCTGACAGTTGGTGTTTGAAACTGTTCCGTCATTCGAAGTTTGACTCTTGTTCGATATGGATGTGTATGAAGACAGATTAGCGACATTTCGAAATTGGCATCACCCATATCCCAAAGAAAGATTGGCCAGAGCTGGATTCATTTATACTCAGAGAGAAGACATTGTTGTTTGTCTGAAATGTCGAATTGAAGGATTCAGATGGCAGTTGGAAGATGATGCTCAACTTGATCACTTCAGTTGGAGTCCACATTGTGAGTTTTTCACAGAAGAAGAAGCTGCCACCTGAGGAGACGTATGCAGCTCGTAGATTGTCTTTACCCAGAGACGAGGTAACAACGAACACACCTACCAACAGCAGCAGCGTTCACGAAGATACATCACCATCCTCCCTCATCAATGTCATGCAAAGTATGTTTGGAAAAGGATATGAACGTGGTTTTCATGCCGTGCAAACACTTGGTCTGCTGTTCGGAATGCTCAATGAAATTGGACAATTGTGCTGTGTGCAGAGCCCCAATTCAATACTATTTGAAAGTGTTTGTATCTTAGAGAGAGAGATGATTCAATATATAGAATGTGAAAATCAACTTGTGTATTTTGTCTCATCCCACAAACCTTTGAGGTTATGTTTGGAAAAGTAGGGTTAGAATTCCCACCTCATGTGAAATTTGAGGTTATGGTTCCTCTAAAAGTGAGGTTATGTCACACACAAAGAACGCTGATGTTCGAGGGTGAGACTGAATGACGTCATCGTTTCTTCGACTTGTTCAGACAGGTTTAGACAAGTTTAAACTTGTCTGAACTTGTCTGGACTGGTCTCTCTATTCAGGAAACCATTGAATGAAGTGATGATACAGAGCTGTCATCATTTTATTCTAGGTTCTGTATAATAAATAAAAATCAAAGTCTTTATACACTTATTTTATTGATTCATATATTTTGAGTATAATGGATATAATAATATATTGGCTGATTCGATATATACAATGGCTATGTGAGAGAGAGAGTGGTGGAGAAAAAAAAGCATTCATTTTTCGGTTATCACGCTAACACAATAAATGGAAATTTGGAGAAAGATTATTAAATACAAGTTGGTTGGGGGTGGAGGTTGGCTATTCATTCATTGATGCTATAATGGCCCCAAGAAGTGTATCGTTCGATCCGGGATGAGTGTTCTTTATCGTCGAATGGACTTAGAGCGATTTTGTTTTGTTCAATACTAAAACATTATGGGCATATGAACGGATGCATCGTTGACTAGTCGATTTTTCCCCCTGATCTCTAAGACAATCGACATAGTCTTCAAAGGAAATTTTATTTTCCACAACATTATATCGGACTCCTTTGGATTTTTTAACACATTTTCCACCCTGAATTTTATAGGTGTATAATTTTGAACGGAGTCCGACGAAATCTGTCATTATACATCCGTTCGCTTCATCTTTCATCAAACCTGAATTTTCTTGTTTACCTGCGGAATACCGTACGAGTTTTCGCATGGGTAGTCGCTCGTATCGAATTTTTCCAAGTTCTCCCCGATTAAATCTCTATACACATCATCGCATTTAATTTCGTATATGAGAGAATCCGTATCCGTGTACATCAACTTACACTGATTGGTCTCGAATTTTTTCAACATGAATTTATAGTGAAAATCGTAGACGCAAATTTTGGAAATATCTAAAATAGCCATACCGATATAGAGGGGTTTATTGAATAGCAGTTCAGACCTGTTCATTTCGATAGCCATCAAGTTTTCATCGAAGATGGTTCGATTGTGGAATTTCGGGTTACTTATTAAATTTTTCGCCCCATACCTACCCTCCCATTTATTGACCATTTTCACCACTCTGTGCTTCCTAATGTTTTCCATGGTCTTTCCGAAAATACTGTTTATAGCCAATTTATAGTTGTTTTTTCCGAAAGTGGTTGTAGCTTGGGCGCGTAATTTTGTATTTAATTCAATGTAGGGTTGCAGCCATGCCGATTGTTTGAACTGCAACACTCTGTGAACTTTTTGAGGAGAAGGCCGTTTTCCAAAGCTTGTTTTAATATTCGATAATGTACGACATAGTTTTCCTTGTTGTACAGGGTGGTCAATAATTTTGGTAATTTTGAACCTGAGGAGTTCGATGTTCCGCACAAAGTGGAAAATCTTTATGTTCATCATGTATTCCTTCGGGGTATTCCAAATCAACTTCGAAGATGTAGCCGATATCTGAAGTATCCGACACCTCCAGAGCGTTCAAATTATCGAAATTTTCGACCCATTTGAACCCTCCAGAGGGTAAATACTCCTCATAGCCCATCCATAGAGGTTATTCACGTCCAAGTATAATAAATATTTGGAGGGTTGTTGAGGATCATACCTCTCCCCCATATATTTATTATTAGCTTGAGAGAATCGGTTACAACACTGACTTATACCGCCCCGAATCCCTTTTTCCACAAACAAAAGCATGTCGACATCTTTGATAATCTCCAGCTTACACTTTGTATACTTTAACATGCATGACCATGAATAGCCAGGCATGGTATAGTACCAAGCGGGGTCGAGTCCATAAGTGTCGTGACCCAATTGTCGGAAATTTTCAAAGACGTCACATAACAATAAAATATCGGTTTTCATGTATAAGTCAGAGTAGTCGCCCAATGTTGCCAAATCGAACGATTGCCACACCTTCTGGGCATGTTGGTATTCATGCTCGGAGATATCGCAATCGTTCAGCTGATTGTGGAATTTATCGATATCTGGCAACGCTGTAATCTCGAGTTTCTCCATGGAATCCACAAAGTCGTAGGGGAATACCCCTTTGCGCGTGATTAGTGAAAATTGTTGATCGTTTAAATTTTGAAATTCGCGCTTTGTATTACAGAGATCTTCCACTCTGAGCGTGCGCACTAACTCGTCCAGGCTAGCGCCCATGAATCGAAAAGAATCAATGAAACGGAATTTAATGTCTGTCTGTTCGTCGTATTGTGTGAAAGATATATATTTCTCTTTGTTTATTGGAAGAAGACTCACCCTGCCTCGTCTCGCAATATCTCGAATAATGAAATGACTGTCGTAGCCGCTAAGATTATGGAAAACAATGGGGAGCACAAAGGATTTTTTATAGTTGAGATTGCATGGGTTTTGATGTGCCCATCCTCTAAATGCACCTGTGAAATGATTATGGTCGGCTACAATCATTTGATCTTTCTGGAAAGGTTTCTCGCAAATATGACAAGTTGAATCCGCTGCCGTTCTTATGGGATTGACAGACATGGGGACGATTTTTAAAATTTTTCCCTCAACGAATTGGGCTATAGCTTTCAATTGTTCCATGAACCATTCCATCGAATCCAAACCTCGATGGCTATCGTAATATGACAGAGTGTCATCATAATTACATTTGAAATATAAGCCTGCGCTATAGGGAATATGTTTTGGTATTTCGCCGTTTTGGACTTGGTTTCATCATCAGTGAACGGTTCCAAAATCGATTCAAAATCGGCATATATCACAAATGGGGTCATTTCTTTGTGTACAAAGTCCTTGAACTCGACATGGTCATATTTTGGGAAGGAAATTTTGTAATGATTGGCTTTTTCACAATCAACAGTATGATTGTCTAATTTCTCCTGACTCCAAAAATAATTTAAACATCTGTCGCAAATGAATTTTTATGATGATTCTTACTTATTTGTGAGCTAACCAATCGGGGAAGATCTTTAATCCAACAATAATGGAATTCAATGTCTGTCTGTTCGTCTTCGTCAATTTCCGGCGGTGCCTCGTAATCATTTAATTTAACTGAATATTTATTTTGAATCATGAGTAGGTTGACATGTCGAGCCAATTTTTCTTTTGTAAGTCTCGTCGGTACAGTTGTGAAAAATGTATGTGCGTCGTCATCGTTTTTCGCTGATGATTTAACCAACTCCAAAATATATACGTTCACCGAAATGCTGTTAAGTTTTTCGAATTTTGAAATTTGGCCGAGAGTTATGGGAAATTCTAACCCCTCCATATTCAGTACGGTTGACCAATGAGGGTATTTTGATGTACGCTGTGCATTTACTTCAACGGGATACAGAGCTGACACGACTGCCCATCCGAAACAATTGTTATCGTCGGTATTTCGCACGTTAATACAGGCACGTTTTTTCATTATAGCTTGTGGAAGTTCGATGAAAGATGAACCCCCTTTGCCCAAACCTGATTGATTGATATTTACTTCCAGATTTATGATTTTTTGTAATGCCCACCCGCTTTCTTTCCCACAAAATTCTTCCAATTTATGCCCCAATTTATCTACAACAAATTCCTGGAACCACCCCTGTAAATCTGTTCCCTATCAATCACTTCGTTTTTAGTATTGAGATATTTTAAATCGAGTTTTTTCTTTCCCACAAAATTCTTCCAATTTAGGCTGAAGGCCAAGCCCATTTTGACGAATTCCCCGCAAAACATGTATTAACCTTCAGCATGGGGAATGTTTTCAACATGTTATTGATTCTACGTTTGAAAAGGCTGAAGGCGTCTTTGAAAAATTGATTCGTATCTTTGTGTGTCAAATTTATGATTACCCCTGTACGAACTCGTCCCCGGAACGTCGACTTTAAATCTTCCCAAATGACTCTGCTTTTTAGATTTTTTCTGACAGCCAACCCCTGACCCTCCACCCCTAAATGTTTAATGAAATTACGACATGTTTTTAAATGGCCCAAATTTGTTTCCAATTTCCTCAATATTCCGATGGAACTGTTGGCAGAAATTTTGATACCCTTTGTACAAAGCCGAATACTATAAGTTAAATGTTTTAGCCATGTTTCACGTTCCATTGACTGATTTTTGTTTGAGAAGTTTTTGAGCCTCCCTGTATTTAATAATCATCTCATCGCTGAGAGCGGCAATTTGTTCAGAATTCATGGTTATTTAAAAAAACGAGAAGAATGAATGCTTTTTCACAAAATACAGAGTTTTTTCTCTCTCTCACCTTGATTTAATGGAATACAGCCGTCCCAGTTGTCGCCGTCGTGGTGGATGAGGGCCTTAGTTTTTGTTGATGATGAATGGTCTAGTTTTTGATGAATTCAAAGACTGGTATCTTCGTTGTGGATGGTTTTATGATGATTGAATATTCTCGAGGTTTGAACTCGTCGATTTTCGGTTGTAACACCTCGAATACCTTCCTTGGTAGGAAGACTGATTTGGTTTCCAAATCGGCTACTATTGTGTCCCCGTACTTCGTTTTGACTGCTCTCAATTTCTCGATTAGCAAGGGCTTGTTTAGCGGCAATGTTGATAGAGCTACGGTTTCCTGTAGCTACTGCTCGCAACAGCGTTTATTTCTGCAAGATTCATCTATAATCAATAAACAATCCTTTAAAATGTTTAAAGAAAAAAAACAGTCCCTCCCCGTAAACAAATAGAAAAACCCCACCCTCGATATATGAAGTAAAACTCAAAGTACCCTTTCGACATACAAGAAAAAAGGTTTTGAAAAAAAGTAAAACAATAAAATAAAAACTTACGTTTTTAGATGTTTGGTAGATGCACACACACACAAACTCAGAGAGCAAGAAAGAGAGCACTGAATAGAACGATGTTCACAGTTCAGAGGACAGATGAAGAATGAAGCTGACGGTGGGGATCGGTCACCCACATCAATTTCCTACTGCGCAATTCGAAAACTGTCAACTCGACAAAATTCTCAGAACTGGATGATGCAATCATTTGACCTTGAATATGCAAACGGATCCGTCCTGCTTCCATGTCGCCGACAGTGCCTTAGTCCGCTTAGATACAAATACGAATAGTAATCGTTAGACTTATCCCACGGTTCGATGCAGCTGCATACCTCTAATCTTGTTAATGTAAACAAACTCTTTCACAAAGGATGCCGCCGCCGATATCTTATCTCAATGTAAACAAAGGATGCCGCCGATATCCGGTCGCTTAAATAAACAACTGATAAGAAGTGCTGACGTAGATAATATTCCTGCAAAGACTTGTCGGTTGAGTCATGACCGCATCATCGCTGGCTCCTCCCACTTTCCAAAATGGCCGCCGCCATTCACTGATCACGTGACACTTCCTCCCAACCAATGCCGTTGACGGATATTGGTTGACACCCCCATTTCAATATGCTGCTCGGCTATTGGATAACGGCCGGCAACTATCACCACGCCCACGACCTATCACAGCTCTCCCCACCTCCCACTCTCAATCACACACTCCCATACACAACATGGCTGCCACCATTCCGACCAATCACAGGCCACTCATCCCCCCCACCTTTTTCCCTACCCCACATACAACCACCATCCCCCACCCCTCTCATGAAACCGCCATTTTGGTGGTGCGGGAACATATGGCGGGAGTAACCGATGACCGGAGAGGTGTGCTCAGAGTGACATAGCCCTACTACTGTCATCTGCGCCCAGCAAACACGTTACATCACTTGACAAATTCGCGAAGTCTCAAAGTGCACATCGAAAGATATGTTCATTGTGATTACGCATATTTGTTAAAAACATATTTATTTTGCGATTTGCTTTGTTAAAAAATATTCGAAAATGAAGTGATAATACACAAGGCCATATCCACAGAAAGTGGTGAATTTCTAGCTAAAAAATTCGTCATCGAGCAACATCGCAACGAAGTCTATTTGAGAACATCACAATGTTAACATGAATTGGATGAGATTACAATTTCTTTTCCAGTGTGTTACTTTATATTCCCAATGTGGTTGTATATTCTCATGAATGTTAGTGGTAATTCTTTGCAAAGTTTGACCTGGCTGTCTACGATTCTATCTCGATCTCTCTCAGAGAGCAGGTGTAATCTGACTTGACGGTTGACGGTCATATGTCGCTGATCTTCACTAGTCAGCAGTGTCGTTGAATCAGTGCAGTGAGTGAGTGTTTGGGATTGCAGTTTTGAATTTTTTATTCTGAATATCAATAATTAACGATTATATACGAACTACTAGTCAGTTAATTATATTACAGTTTCATCCAGCCAGAGGTGAGTTACCCATTTTATTATACATGGTCGTTAAATAGGTTTCCAAGTATGATTTGTGAAATCAATACATGGGTTATATGTTCGTTTTTGGTCATGAATGATATCAAATGTCGTGTAATTTTCATATTATGAATGTAGGAACACTGAGGAAAAATGATATAATTTTCAAGTATTGAAAGGCATAATGATTTCAGTTTTTCTTCAAAAGATTAGAAACGAAAAGTCAGTCGCGAAACGTAAAATCAATTTGAGTTTGGGTATTCTTGCGTTTATGTGACAAAATGAAAAAAATCAACGGACTACCTATATCTCATCATGTAGTATATGGATATTTCTCTAAAGGTTATCACTGGCTCTCTTTGAAAAAAGTAGAATTCCTAATGTAATGTATTTTCTTTAATTTCGGTGGGTTTATTACACACGTCGGTATATGCAAGCAGCACAGCTGTTTTACCTGATGAGCATATGGACGGGATAAGCTTAGCAAATGATTTCAATGCGCATTTTGTGAATTCTGCATCGGTGTTGGAGAGTCCAATATTAGGTAACAACAGAAAAATTACCTTGAATAAAATGAATCCCAACTCAGTTTTTCTGTATCCAGTGAGGGAAGAGAAAATAATCCTAGCAAGCTGTAAACTGAAAAATAAAATGAGCTGTGGTATCGATAATATATCACCAAAAATTTTAAAAATATGTATTTTAAAAATATGTATTACCAGTTCTTCGCCATATATTCAATGCGTGCCTAATATCTGGTACCTATCCAGATCAAATGGAGTTGGCTGTAGTAATACCCCTATACAAAAAAGGCGAACCTAATGACATGACTAACTACAGACCAATTAGCTTGTTATCAGCTTTCTCAATGAGAATTATTAGTTTCTTTAACGCACACCGTTTGCTCAATGATTTCCAGCATGGATTGATCAAAGGAAAGAGTACAGAAACGGCTTTGTTCAAGTTTATAGACCAAATTCAACACTTAATTGAACAAGACTCGTGTGCATGTGGTATTTTCCTCGACCTTAATAAGGCGCTTGACTGTGTTGACCACTCTATTTTACTTCGAAAGCTTTTCAATTATGGAATCAGAGGAAACGAAAAGTATGTATTAGGGAACAAAATACTGAGTTCTTCTCGAACTTTACTGAAATCGAAAAAGGCGTACCACAGGGAAGTGTGCTTGGTCCTTCACTTTTCATTATATATATAAATGATTGCCCAGATATTTTCGAACAATCAAGTACTACAGTCGTGAGTTATGCAGACTATTCCATTGTCATTCTACCCATTAACAGACACCTTACTCTGGAGAACTCAATTTTAAACAACTTTTCTAAAGTTTCAACATATTTTAGTATAGTATTTCTAATCCCAATTGGACCGACATAAAAAGTTTCGAGAAGGAATTCTCTTCCACACGACAGAACTTTTTTATGATTGTACCAGGAACGCTTTGAAAGTGAAAACACTGGTAGTATAAAAAAATTCCATTGGCCGGGTAGGGCATATGAACACTCCCCATAGTTCTCTTATTGTTATTGCCGTTCCAATTGGGATTGGAATAACTATACTAACATGTTATTATTGAACACCGCTAGAACAGAGTGCATAATTTTTGAAACTGTCCACAATAATATCACCTTTCCGGAGAATATTCAGCTCGGAAACGATAGTATACCTTTTTCAACCAGTACAAAACTGTACGGAATCTATATAGATGACAAATTGAACTATGGAATACATATTGAAAATCTCGCAAAAAAACTGGCAAGTAAATGTTATGCAATTAGAATTTTGAAAAGTCACTTAAAAGTAGATGCACTGAAAACGGCATATTATGGGATTGTTCATCCTTTTCTAAAATATGGAATATTAGTATGGAAAGGGAGTACACAACTAGAACGAATTTTTATCATGCAAAAACGGATATTGAAGACTATGTTGAATATGAAATATACAGATTCTTGTCGTAATACTTTCAGATGTATCAAAATGCTTACCGTTTATGCCATTTACAATATGTTTGTGTACTTTTTGTGTAAGATAATAAATCAAATTTTGAAGAAGACAGATTCAGACATGAGTATTCTACCAGGCAGAAATCCAATTTTATTGTTCCCAAGCATAGACTGACAAATACAGAGAAAGGGCCACATTATGCATCCATTAAATTCTATAACAATTTACCGTTAATCATTAAAGAAGCTCGCTCAAGACAAATTTTTTAAAAACATGTTTTTGATCTGTTGTATGATATCGAGCCATATTTATCACAAGAATTCATGGAGAAATAATTTTACTACAGCTGAATAAAATTTTCAGTCTATCTTACACCTATGACTGTGATATATTTATATATTAATAATTGTTTTTTCAATACATGTTGTAATTACTTTTACTAGGAAGGATTTCTAGTCATAAGTGACTTTTCTATTTTTATATTTTTTATATTGTATATTATTGTCCGACTCAAAGCTTCAAATAAATCTATCTATCTATATAAAATCACCAAAATCGAAATTTCAATGTTTGTTATTTTGATCTATCATTGTGAAGCCTAAATGAGGAAAATGATTCTCGAACTCATTTTTGTGTATAATTTTCCGCATCCAAAAAAATTTCAATAGAAGGGCATCCAAGTTTATCATCGGTCATGGAAAACTATATCCACCCTAAAACTCCAAAATATTCGATAGATATATATTATATTCACCAAGGTTTTGAAAGCAGCTATGGATGAAGTCTCTGATATGTCAATAGAGGAGTATCATTCATTTCACATCATTTATAAAGTGACGAAGGGAATATTACTTCTTTACGAGGAAAATAGGAAAAATTCAGTGAACACATCTATTTATCCGGCGTAGACTAGTAGTGTGCCCTCCTTCCACTCTTATACATGTTCTAGATTGGTTGTACTGATTTTTCTAGGTTCTGAAAGATTATAGACCCAGAAAAGCTCAAGTAATCATGATATGTATATTAAAATTTTGATATAAATGGAAATGCAGGTTTATCACATCGCTACAGTAGAATTAACCTCAATTCATAAAAGCCATATTATAGAGACGTGGGTACATTGATATCTCCAGTAATCGGCTATTGGAAAAGAGTAGCTGGATATTTTAGAGAAATATTTTTTCGCGGAAACCAGAAACCAACCGATTCTGATTGGAAAAAGGAAATATTTTGATTATTACGATGTGTCTATGTAATCACTCCCTCCTTACCCCAGCAAACTCCTCTACCTCTGTTCTTCCCAACTGATGATACAATTTGTTCTTTCATGAAGTGATATTGTACTCATTTGAAAATAATTGATTTGTTCATAACAGTAAATGTTTCTGCTCAACTGTTTTTGATAACTAACGTAGTATAGCATAATAAACAGGTTGAAACACTTGAGTAATTACATTCAATAAACTTGATTGTATTTCACTTCAAAGTGCATCACACGAAAATTTAAAAACAAAAAGTTTATTATATACA
Organism: Gonioctena quinquepunctata; assembly: GCA_018342105.1. Lineage (NCBI taxonomy): Eukaryota > Metazoa > Arthropoda > Insecta > Coleoptera > Chrysomelidae > Gonioctena > Gonioctena quinquepunctata. The sequence goes on along the minus strand of JAFIRS010003771.1, from coordinate 85,880 downwards.
GCGACCGTCAGATTCTGCAACACAACTGGAAAAGGTTTATTTGTATTTTTTCAGAATATTATTTATGTGCCTTCATCTCATCGAACTCAAAATGCACGATGCAAATTCAAGAATAGCTCAAGAGTTTTTCGAAGAAGTGATTTATAATTGAAAGGAGAATATGAAATCAGGGCCTTCTACTCCTAAAACAAGTGTTTACTGATTTTTCCCTTATTTGTTCCACAACTCTGTGATTATGGCTTGTATTGGAGATTGAAACGACCTGTCTTATTCACATTGGTTGCAACTCAGTTCAATTGTTTTCAAATAATTTTGACAGCAGAGTTCAAGTTAGTAGGGGTTGATGAAAAAAACCTTTTTTTCTGTCAATGGACACAAGAAATGAGATTTTGTCAACACCAATTCAATTTTCTAGTTGGATGTTTCGATAACACTCAGTAATAAGTCATCTTTTATTTCACAATTTCTCAAAATACACAGGAGAATGTAATAAATAAATGGAAAAATCAATTGAAATTTGTTTCAATAGCTGGGGAATTTTACTTCAATTATAAGTCACTTCTCTGAATAACTTTTTTATATATTCTGAAAATATACTTCACTTTTGAGCTATCCATCTAATTTTCCACCTTCCTCGTATATGACGACCATTGAAGTATGAATAGTGCATTTCGAGATCGAGTAAATGCAGACACTATCATAAAGAGTATAGGTTTCCATTAACTCCTAAGGGTTAGTGAAACAACTGAGAAAGCATTTAAAAACAAACAAAAAACAAAACATTTTGAGTTCGTCAAAACTTCAAGGAATTTTTTTATTTATTATTTTATATTGATTGTCATCAAGTTGTCCATTATTGAATATGAAAGAATGACCTTCTGGGATTATCCTTTCAAACATTCCCATTTCCAATTTCACTTCTCTACACTTCTTTTCTTTTGTTCTGTTATGGATTCATTGCAATGTTGTAGTATATTTAGATTGTATTTGTTTTCCATTAACTTTCATAGTTATTCCCTCGTGTAGGTGAAAAACAGTTTAGACAATGAATATTGATTTTTCCAATTGATTTCGAATATTCTTTATAGAAAAATGTATTTACTTGAGCCAGGTTCCATCTATACACTGATTTTGAATGTTCTGGTTCATCTGAATATAATAAAGTTTTCACACTACCTTCATATAGTTTTGCTTATTTCCTTAGGAAGAATTATGTATATATTTTATTCAAAAGTTCAACAAGATGCCTTCAGACAATGAAAGAAAAATGCCCAAACAATTCGGTGAACCCAGTTTTAGGCATGAGCATCGTCGTAGTCAGCATTTATTGGAGGCCTCTTCAAAAAAAGAGAATGTTAATTTGTTTTTTTTGTGAATGTTAATATAATTTTTCTGTGAATGATGTTTGTTTCTTTCAGTTCTGATCAAATTGTTATTTATTATAGGGATGTTTCACTACTATCATAACCATCAAAGATATGTAATTTTTTTTGTGAATGAGGTTTGTTTTTCTAGATAAGATTAAATTTTTATTTAATATATGGATGTTTCCTTATCATCAAAGCCATCAAATCTGGTATGGAAAGAAGAAAAAATATAAATTTTCATTTATATTATCGTAGTTTTCGATATTTCTTTATGATAACCCTAACATTCGTAGAGCTCAAAAATATGCTCATATTTATGAATGAACTATAGCAACCACTGCTCCAAATGGCACGCGGCATGGTGTTTGTCTTACATTCTTTCCTGCGGAATTTTAGCGCTAATGAACAAAACAAAAATTATTTTAGTATTTGTCAATGAATTTCACACATATAATACTAGAGTATTACTGAATTCAATTGTATTGTTTTCAAGATAAGTAAAAATTTATAGGTTTATGTTTATTTATCATGAGAAAGATGAAAATGAATTAAGTAAACCTTGAAATTCTGCGTGTGAAATTGATTGATAAATACGAAAATAAAGAGATTTGGCTATCAGCATAAAAATTTGGGAAAAAAGGAAAATTTAAGACAATGCCTGCGCGTGTCCATGGACTTGGTGGTTATTGAGTCCATTCATCAAAATTAGCATATTTCTGTGAGCTATGCGATTGTTTCATATATGTAGTGATAGGAAATTATGAGTGACAATTATATTTTTTTGTCTTATACGACCATCGGACATGGGTTCCTTCATCAAATATTATTTATTCGATGAGTAGAATATCCTGTAGCAATTTGAAAATATACTGGAAGGGCCAAAGGGACTACATTATCACAAAGTATACCAAAAGTTTCGTTTCATTCAGTTATTAATTGAATTTAATATGGAAGTTGGTATATGTGTGGTGAAAAATGGAATGGAATAAGGAAGTCTCAATAATTTCCACAAAAGTGACTACGGATGGATGTTTTTTTGGAGCAATTTTTTCAAATCTCAATTTAAACAACAGAGTTATTTGAAATGCGTACTTGATGTCGCGGACATTTGGCTGCAGATGCGAGCGGGAGGCGATGTTTTTGGTACATCGCATGCGAACTTTTAGTAGCAAAGTTACTTCCATAGTACTTCACAGTTACTTCCCAGTGTTTGCTGGGCGTAAAGGATCATTTTTCCAAAACTTATGATATTAGGAAGATCATTCCCATATAATAAAAAAAATATCTGTCCAAGAATAGAGTATACATTAATATTTGAATAATTTTAAGCAAAGCTAATGTGTTTGTTTTAACTTTGAACTTTGTTTTATTACTTGATCCTCGTTTTTTTCCTTTCGTGTCACTATGTGAGATGAATATGTTTAACAATATATATATATATATATATATATATATATATATATATATTTATATATACTTGTTTGGGAGGTTTCGAACCTCGTTGTATATTGTAGATCGGGGTAGTCTTGGGATCTAGGTTCAATAATGACTCTTGGTGCTGGCCCAGTATTACTTAATAAATAGTAATACTAGGCCACCCCTAGAATCATTATTGAACCTTTATCCCAAGACTACCCCAATCTACAAAATATATATATATATATATATATATATATATATAATATATATATATATATATATATATATATATATATATATATATATATATAATATATATATATATATATTGTTATGGATTGATATTTGCAAAAAAAATAGTTTTTCATAATAAGATTGCTAATAATTTTTGCTATTCTTTGTGAGCCAAATTGTTATGATATAGATAGATATTTTTTCCCTGTATAATATTGCAATGATGTAATAATAATTGCTAGCTACGTCACTGTTCTCTCGTCACGTTGCTGCCAATTGTTATCATTTTTCTTACCACAGCTAGCACAGTTGGTACACCTCTTATCTCAGATAGCCGGTTCAATGCAATTTAGCCACTACTTGATATGTCAAAACTCAATTTATTCAATGGTCATAGGTATGATTGTTGATCATTGTAGAAAACAAAACGACAAAGTATCAAAAAGCGATTATTTCCTTCATTCAGGAAGACTTAATTTTACCTGGCCTACGAGAAATAACTTATACTAATGTGAATCTACAAATATTCACGGATAATCATAAAAATTATATCATGGATACATAGACAGAACCTCACTTTTTCCTTGAGAGTGGAGTTTTCTGTTAAAGTTCAAAATAAAGTGGCATAAAGTTCTTCAGATGTGAAATACGTTATTTCTGAAATTGTTCAGGACCGGATGTGCACTATTAGAAGTTTTTATACCTGGCTGGAAATGTCGGTGTCCAAGATATGCCCTGAAACTGGATCCCTTCTCACTCCAAGCTCTATCAGGAACTCCAATACCATAAATCAGGAACCATTCGTATGCAGAAATCAGCTTTGGACACTTGGATATGTTGTATAATTAAGGTAATATTGGTTTTGTTTTTCAAATGTTGGAATTATTTCGTTTTTCTCTTCCAAAAATGATGCGTGGCATTCCTTTCTAAAAAAAATTTCGATCTCCTTTTTGCTTTGTTTGTTGTCACCTACATACGAATTTTCCTTCCTCTTTTTTCATTTGAATTTTTGAATTCGCGCACCAAATTGTCACATTTTACTGTTTGGGTTCATCTTATATAATTTATATATACAACTTTTTTTCCATTCTCATTACTATTTACAAATTTCAATAATAATTGCTTATGACACCACCCCGTTGTTATTCTCTCACAATTTCCAATTTTCCATATGACCATATATAAGTTTGCTGTTCTACCATTGGTTAATTTTAGTTATCTACAATTTCATATACTGTATGTTTCAAATTTATAAATGTGTTGATCACTTCTTATTCATGAAAATTTTGTAAATCTAGACTTTTTGTTGTCTTTTTACCAATTATGGGTTATAATCATTATGACAAAATTTTTTTTTATTATCCATATCATACATAGGCTTACAAATAAATAGAACTTCCGAAATTATGTAAAAACAATCTCTTGAAACTAATAACTATTTATTAATTATTCTTTTTGTGGGTTTTTCCTTTTAAAACTCATAACTGGCATAACATAACATAACAACATTCCTTAATTTATATTGAATAATTTTCTACTAGTTAGAAAATTTTGAATATCAATTTCTTTATCTATATTTATTAACTTTACTTTGACTAATACTATTTTTCTACTTTCAGAAAACTACTTGCTGGATTTCCCAAAAAACAAGTTCTACAACGATAACTATTATTTACAACTACTGGTACTACATTCTTTTGTTCCAGAAAAACTTGACTATGGACTTCTTTTCAGATCAAGAGAGAAAACTTTTCAAGATATTATCATATATGACATTTTATATATATTATCCTTCTCTCACTTTCATTTCATATTTTATACTGATATATAATTTTTTTAATATTCATTTGATTTTACAATTACTGGTACTCTTTCAATTATGCTGTTTTATTATTTTTCTTGTCTCTTCCTTCAGTTGTTCTCTATATTCATATTGAATTGGATATTTTATTAATTTGAATCTTTCATTTTATTTACTTTTATTTTGTGTACATACTCTTTCGCTTTTTCATTTTCCACACATAATTAACATATTATATTCATTTATAATTCATTAATATACCTTCATTTTAATTATTAATATACCTTCATATTATTCATCAATATACCTTATATTTCTTATAATATACTTTTTAGTATTATTATTATTATCATTTCCACTTTCATTTCTCACATACATTCATTCTATACACAAAATATTTCTTATCTTCGTTTCTTTTCATTTTTCTCCAAAATTCACATCATTTATTATCCATTTCTATATTTTTCTTTCTTTATAATCTATATTGTTTTTCACTTTACTTTATCTAACTAACCTGTACCAATAATTTCATCAACTTTTCTGTTTTTCAGTATTTTTATTGTTATTCAATATTATTGTTTTGTTTTTCGAAATATTAATGAGTTGTTTTGTTTCCTCCAATATTCTCTCTCATTGATGTATTTTTTTCTTAACGTTTGTTTTTCATTTTATTTTCTCTTATTCAAATGTTTCTGAAATCCTACCTATCTATCAAACTATTTTTTTAACTTTTTTTTTCTTTTTTATTCCTAACTCACCTATCAAATTTGTTAACCTACAATTTATTATTCCCTAAATTTTCATTTTTATTATTTGTCTCTCCTTCTATGGAATCTTGGTTGTTTTGTAACGGCAAGCCTATTTTCTATTTCAAAAATTTTCAATTGAAATTTTCTGTAAACATTTTCAACTATTTTCATTTTCATAAATTCAACTTTTCCTTGTTTTTGTAAGTAAAATTTATCCAAATTCTTTCCTATTTTAATATTTAACATTTTACTATCTATTATCATTATTAGTTCATTTTTTGTATTTCTTTCTTTCATTTCAAAAATCATATTCGCCCTGTAGATGTCATATATTCCCATTATTTTTATTTGTTTACTTATTTTAACTTTTTGCATCTGATAATTTTTATTATTCACGTTCATACTATGCATAATTTCATTATTTTTGTGATCATGCTTTATTTTTATATTTTGTGATTGTTTATCATTTTGTTCTGATACATTGGTACTATCATCTGTTTTTTGTATCATTGTTTTTTTTTTATTCACTACTTCCTTTGAATTTTGCTTTCATAGATTTTATTATTTCATCTGTGTTTTCTTTCATACATTCTTTTATTTCATCTGTGGTTTCCCTCATAATTTTTTTATTTCATCTGTGGTTTCCCTCATAATTTTTTCTGACTTTTCATTAATTTGTTTTACCATAAACTCCATCATTGTCTGAAACCTACTCTCTGTCAAAACCATTTGTGTACTCTCACTCTTTATTTCTATCTCTCACATAACTACTCTCTCCTTGTTCCTGATCACCTCTCTCTCTACCTTCTGCACCTTCTTCCAAACCAACTTTCTTACCATCTCTCAAATCCATTTTTTATTTATCAATATCTAGCCTTACACGTTGAAATACCAGTTGCTAATTTCGCCCAGTGTTATTAAGAAATAATATTTTTCCTTTACTTTCCCTTACTTGCCTTTTCAGCAATAAATATTATGAAATGATATATTGCCCTCACTTGCCTTTTTCGCTGTGATGAATATTAAGAAATAATTTATTTCCGTTACTTGCCCTGGAATGATATATTGCCTTTACTAGCCCTTACTTGCCTTTTCCGCCCCACGTTTTCCTACCTTTTCCGCTCTGATAAATATCATGAAATAATATTGCCTTCATTTGCCCTTACGTTGCGGCGCCAAATTATTATGTTTTGATATATTGAAAAATGTAAATTGTTTTTATATAATGAAATTGCTAATAGTTTTTATGCTATTCTTTGTGAGCCAAATTGTTATGATATAGATAGATATTTTTTCCCTGTATAATATTGAAATGATGTAATAATAATTGCTAGCTACGTCACTGTTCTCTCGTCACGTTGCTGCCAATTGTTATCATTTTTCTTACCACAGCTAGCACAGTTGATACACCTCTCATCTCAGATAGCCGGTTCAAGGCAATTTAGCCACTACTTGATATGTCAAAACTCAATTTATTCAATGATTGTTGATCATTGTAGAAAACAAAACGACAAAGTATCAAAAAGCAATTATTTCCTTTATTCAGGAAGACTTAATTCTACCTGGCCTACGAGAAATAACTTATACTAATGTGAATCTACAAATATTCACGGATAATCATAAAAATGAAATCATGGATAGATAGACAGAACCTCACTTTTTCCTTGAGAGTGAAGTTTTCTGTTATAGTTCAAAATAAAGTGAAATAAAGTTCTTCAGATGTGAAATACGTTATTTGTGAAATTGTTCAGGACCGGATGTGCACTATTAAAAGTTTTTATACCTGGCTGGAAATGTCGATGTCCAAGATATGCCCTGGAACTGGATTCCTTCTCACTCCAAGCTCTATCAGGAACTCCAATGCCATAAACCAGGAACCATTTGTATGCAGAAATCAGCTTTGGACACTTGGATATGTTGTATAATTAAGGTAATATTGGTTTTGTTCTTCAAATGTTGGAATTATTTCGTTTTTCTTCTCCAAAAATTATGCGTGGCATTCCTTTCTAAAAATTTTTTCGATCTCCTTTTTGCTTTGTTTGTTGTCACCTAGATACGAATTTTCCTTCCTCTTTTTTCATTTGAATTTTTGAATTCACGCACTAAATTGTCACATTTCACTTTTTGGGTTCATCTTATATAATTTATATATACAACTATTTTTCCATTCTTATTACTTTTTACAAATTTCAATAATAATTGCTTATGACACCACACCGTTGTTATTCTCTCACAATTTCCAATTTTCCATATGACCATCTATTCCCTGATTGGCTAATCTCATCAAGAAGTTTGCTGTTCTACCATTGGTTACTTTTAGTTATCTACAATTTCATATACTGTATGTTTCAAATTTATAAATGTGTTGATCACTTTTTATTCATGAAAATTTTGTAAATCTAGACTTTTTGTTGCCTTTTCACCAATTATGGGTTATAATAATTATGACAGTGTATGAAATTGATTGTGTTATAGTATTTTGACATTTTTATCTATCCATATTATACATAGGCTTACAAATAAATAGAACTCTCAAAATTATGTAAAAACAATATCTTGAAACTAATAACTATTTATTAATTATTCTTATTGTGGGTTTCTTCCTTTTAAAACTCATAACTGGCATAACATAACATAACAATATATATATATATATATATATATATATCTATATATATATACATATATATATATATATATATATATATATAAATATATATATATATATATATATATATATATATTGAGTTGACTTCCTTGAACCTGTTTATTTTATGTTTGTGTTTTCTTCTTGGGATTGGGGTTCATAAAAAATACTTTTGGTTTAAACATTTTTTTTGTTTTGTGTTTTTATTTCCGAAGTTTCGATGGGGGATCCCTCATCTTATTCATGGAAATGTTTCACTAATTTTGAAAAATTTCGGGAAATCTCAGTTTGATGTCCATCCCGCAACATAAACAGTTCGGTTGTTCTTACACAATCGTAATGTGCTCCGGTTGTATGGCCTCCCTCACACAATTATTAATCACAGTTTTTAAATATTCTCTATCCCTGAGAGGACGATGTTTGTACACTTCGTTCTCCAATAAACCCCAAAAAAAAAAAACCCATTGGAGTTGAATCTGGTGAGCGTGCTGGCATTGGATACTCTGAGTAACGTCCTATCAAATTTCCATTGAATGTTTCATTTAAAAATGGTCGTATTGCTACACTACAGTGGAAACTGGCTCCATCTAATTGATACAAAACTCTGTCTCTCCTTCTACGCCTCATTTGATCCAAAATCGGTAATAAATCTTGTGAAATTCAACAGTCCACATAAGACATCTACCTTAAATGAGTATTGGTCCTTGCACTCTATAGTGGAATGAGGGTTTTCTGTAGCCCACCATCTACAGATCTGTGAACTTACTGTTCCATTAGTTGTAAATGTTGCTTAATCAGTTCATAAAATATTTATTCGAAACCGTGCGTTTTCTTCGTATTCTCCCATGCGGAAAACTGAAATCTTGGAATGGAATCCCTTTCTTTTAAAGTATTTATGAATTTTGATCCGAAAGCTTCGAATTTTTGTAACTTGTCTCTGAGTATTTTCCCCACACAACAATATAATCTCAACTTTTTCTTCTTTTGTAAGCATCTTAATATTATTCTCCCACTTTTCATCAAACGTTAACAGAATGAACAATAACAATAACTACGTAATAAATATTTAGCGAATATGTCAAGTACTTGATGTCATACATTCGTTTGTTTCGAAGCCAATTCAGAACAATTATTTTGTACGAGGAAAACTCCACAAAATAAATGTAATTAGTTTGTGCCGTAGTACTCATTTTATTTTGATATTTTCTGATTTGATATTATTGAATATCAAGTTCTTGTTACCATACCGTATAATTTTGAGCAATTTTCGGTATCAACAAAAAATACAAATAACTGCACCAAAACTTTGAAAATTATTTTACTCTTAAAAAAATTTCAAATCTTGATGTATTCTTCAATGCTGAACAACTTTTCTAAATAACATTTCCCGAAATTTTCCAAAATATGAGTACTTTACTTTTGTATCAAAATCAAATTTTTGAGGGCTTTCCGTATATTTCGTGTGTTCAACTATATTTTGTTGGTGCTTGTTCAGTTTCAGGGGATGCACAAACTTTAACCATGAATAATTTTTTGTCGAAAAACCCTTAATAAGTTTCCCATATGGTGCATACTTTGAGGACGACACTGTATATTGTTATAATATTGAATTTGTGGTGGAAAATTTGCATAATAACCTGCTAGGAAATTCTGTTTTTTTCTGAATGTTTGAACCTTTGTACATATGAGTTCTATTCTGATTATTTGTTGTTTCAATCATATCATCCAATTTTAATTGATTAAATTGAGTAGTGAAATCAAAATTAAATTATTAATCAATAAAAGAAATGAAAATTGAATTATTTATCGGTAAAAAACATCCTGTATAGGAATTGAAAACTGAAATGAAATGAAGTGGAATATGACAGATGTCAATGATTTTGAAAAGATATGAGATTCCAGAATTGAAAAAAAGAAAATAATGTCATTGAGAAGTTTCAAATCAATTTATACAATGTTTGGAAAAAATATTTCGAATAAAAATTGTACTATAGTATAATTAAGTGAGAAGTGTTGTACCTGCAATGTCAAGAGTGGAATCTTATGAAAATTAACGGATGTGATTGGATAGTTCAAAAAGGCCAGTGTCCAGGATATGTATATTGTAAGATGTCTAAAAAACATGGTGTATTCACTTATACCTGTAAAATATTGGGACGAACTGGGGGACACCAGCCCACTTGATAAAGGGAGTTATCTAGAGTTTCAGATGGCGCCGACGTCGTTTCTTGTCATAATTCAGTAAACTGCAATTACAGACCATACAGGGTGTTTTTGTGATTTGTGTCTCTGATCCGTTCTGTGATTGTGCTTTTGTCGCCTTTAAGGTTATGTCAATTCGTTGTGAAATATTTTGAGGTTGATCGATCGATGTAACGAATTTTAGAACAAAATATTTCATGTACTTATGTCAGTGTTATATAGAATTTTCGAGAGGTGTTCCGAAATAATTCTAATTATGAACTGTACCAATTTATTTTGTATGGTTAATTTTCTATTGATACGGCTCCATCGAGTTAGTATTTATGTATTTCTGTCCCTGTTTGCTCATGATAACAATCTTATGATGGTTAACGATTTAATGAAGTGCTGTAAATCACATACAATTACTTAATTTAGCTTTCAAACAAATAAAAGTACAGGAGATGCAATCTCTTTCGCTTTCTGAAAAATCTATATTCTAGTCTGAAGGAAGTGTTTTGCGACATATCTAAAGCTTTTGACTGTTACATAAGCTTCATCTCTACAGCTCCAGAGGACGAAGCTTCAATTGGCTCAAATCCTATCTGAGTGAAAAAACCTCTCAGCTTTTGGACAGATTAAGAGGTGTTCACTATTTTGGCAGACAACACGACTATCTTATCGCAAGAACTCAAATTACCTTCATATAGCGGAGTAAAACATTATTTTGGAATGCTGGAGGACTCCATGGATTTTCCTAAAACCTTCTGATATTACTTAGAAATTGCTTGCAGAAAAAAGTTATAAACTTATATTCGTGCGCTGCTTGTTTATTAATTGTTTAAACAATGAAAAACAATGTTGTTAAGCAAATTTTCCAAAGTTTGGTTAAAATTCTAATTTTAATTTTAACAAGAAACATATTTTCAATGATTCGTAACGAAATGTAATTCAATTATTTTGAATTGATTATAAAATAGTATGGAGTGGTTGTCTCCCAGTGGTAGGTAGAAATTAATTGAATTGTGAATAATGAAACAACATATAAAATCCAAATATTTCTATTGATTGAATTCTATTGAATGAAACTACATAATCGTTTTCTGGGTCTATTATATTTATTCAACAATACATGAAAAAATTAAATAGTATTGTATTGATATCAAGCAAAGAAGAGAGCCCAGCTGTAACCCTCTTGAGATTGAGACGATTATCTCTGCATAGGCGTTACCGACTGAGTTAGCAAAGGTAAAGTGAGAAAGAAAAAAAGTAAAAGAAAGATAGTATTTTCATAGCCGGGCATATTTTGGATACAATAACTAATATTAATATCACAATTCCAATAATAATTACAAAATCCAGAATCATAAAAATATGTATATATAAATATATATACACTGTGCCTAACATAACTTTGTCAGGAGTAACCATACCACTGAAGTCATCCATATCGATGCTTGGTATTACTATCAGCAATAACCTTTCCTGGGAAAATCACGTGAGGTCCATTGCCGAAAGTGCATCCCAAAAACTTGGTTTTTGTTTCGTGCCAAGAGCTATTTCACCCCCACTCAGCTGCTTATGATCTATGAGGCACAGATCCGACCTGTCCTAAAATACTGTTCCCATATTTGGAGCGCGGCACCTGAACATATCCTGAGGCTATTGGATTCTGTCCAAAAAAGGGCAATTCGTCTCGTCGGTGATGCCTCGCTTACAAACTCGCTCACTTGTCTGGAACACCGTAGAAAATTTGGCGATTTGTCTCTATTTTATAGATATTTTCATGGGCGATGCTCTTCTGAAATATCAACAATCGTTCCTGCTTTGGCAGTCTCTTCGAGACTAACCCGTCAAGTTCAGTCATCACACCCCTTCGTGGTCACTTTGGAGACCTGCAGAACATCACTTTCCAAAGACTCGTTCATCCAACGAACAGCGAGGCTTTGGAACTCATTGCCTAGGGAGGTGTTCCCCAAGGCATACAACCTCCAGAAATTTAAGAAGAACACCAACTCCTACCTTCTTTCCCTTGGTTCCCACGATGTTCTGCGAACATTACAGGATATCCCTTTTCGTGGGAACCAGAACATCAAAAGAAAATATATATGTACAGGGTGTTTCCTAACTACGGTTCGAAACTTCAGGGTGTGTTTCGTTAGGTTATTTGACAAAAAAAAGTTTCTATGAACATATGTCCGGAGTTGCTTCGTTTCTGAGATACAGGGCGTTGAAGTATAAAAAAAAGGTATTTATAAAATATCCTGAATATCCTGAAACCGATGTGGATGAAATGTGGTACAGCTATTTGGAGTAATAAGGCAATTATTTGACCCTAAGTAGGTCCAGTGGCGTCTCAGTGGGCACCACAGCCAACAATACTGAGGAAAAAATCATTTTCTCCTTTTCAGTGCATTTGAATGTAAGCGTGGGTTCTGAAAAGTTTTTTATAAGCGTGGTAAAAATACAACGTTTTGGCCTCCTTTGTTTTTTTTTCATATTCAGCTTAGTTTTCGAGAACAAAAAAAATTAAGGCACTCTACAATCATGATTACCTGCTATGGAGACTACCTGACAGTCATGAATACTTTTACTAACGCTGAAATGGCTGACATGCACCTTATTTATGGATATGCAAATGGAAATGCGGAAGAAGCACGGAGAATCTAACAGGATAGATATTTTAACAGAGTAATTCCATGTGCTGAAACATTAAGAACGCTACATGCAAGATTATGTGAAACTGGAAGTTTCAAGAAAAATGTAAGTGGTGGAAGACCAGAAACTGTAACAACGCCTGAACTAGAAGAAGCTATACTTGATGCGATAGAAGAAGATCCTTCGAATAGTACCAGGAAGATTGCACTGCAGTTTGAAGTAAGCCCAAAAACCGTTTGGAAAGTTCTAAAAAGAAACCTCCTATACCCATATCACATACAGCGGGTCCAAGCTCTACTGCCTAGGGATTTTCACCCAAGAATAATGTTTTGCAGGTGGTTGATTCATACGATGGCACACAATAATAATTTTCCACCAAATATTTTATTTACGGACGAGGCAAATTTTTCACGAGATTCTATTATGAACTTTCACAATAACCATTTCTGGGCCGACGAAAATCCCCACATTATTGGAGGAAGTCATTTTCAGCAACGATTTTCGCTGAACGTTTGGGTAGGAATTATTGGTGACTACCTAATTGGACCCTTTTTTTTACCAGCAAGATTATCAGGTCCATCCTACACGGTTTTTTCGCGAAATCATTTACTCATTTTGTTGGAAGAAGTACCCGTACTTGTGAGAGGCAACATGTGGTTCATGCACGACGGAGCTCCAGCTCATTTCAGTGTTCTTGCTCGTCAGCATCTCGACATCACCTACCCTAATCGCTGGATTGGACGTGCAGGACCTCAACATTGGCCCACTCGTAGTCCTGATATGAATTCTCTAGATTTCTATTCATGGGGTCATCTGAAGGCTCTCGTTTATAAAACCCCTATACTAGATGTGAATGACTTGAGGAATCGAATAAGTGACAATTGCAATGTCATAAGGAATACTCAGGTATTTTTGAACGTGTCAGACAATCAATGACACATCGATTGCAGTCGTGTATTTTATCAGACGGTGGACATTTTGCTCATTTACTTCAAGGTCGAAATTGTTTATTTTTTACCTAAGTTTTGTATTTTATGTTGTCCATGGATAATTTGTAGAATGAGTTAAAGTATGTTCTTCTCGAAAACGGAAGCTTGATATGAATTTCAGTTGTTTAATCTGAAAAAATAAAATAATCCAAAAAAAAGTACTTTTTTTTTCTCAGTATTGTTGGCTGTGGTGCCCACTGAGACGCCTCTGGACCTACTTGGGGCCAAATAATTAACTTATTACTTCAAATAGCTGTACCACATTCCAACCACATCGGTTTCAGGATATTCAGGATATTTTATAAATATCTTTTTTTTATACTTCAACGCCCTGTATCCCAGAAACGAAGCAACTCCGGACATATGTTCATAGGAACTTTTTTTTGTCAAATGACCTAACGAATCACCCCCTGAAGTTTCGTACAGTAGTTAGGAAACACCCTGTATATATCTATAATAAATATAGTTATTTTACTAACCATTTAACGAATTTGTATTTCTGTGTATTACTCAGGAATGTTTTACCTCATTCATCACAACACGATGGCGCACAAGGATGAATGACGCAATGAGGGAGTTTTCCAGACAATTAGACTATTTCCTCTGAACAGTCTTTGAGGAGAAATGGTTGAAATACATCATCTGTGCATTGACCACGACAACGGACGATTATTTGATCGTCTGTTATAAATCTATAAATTTTGATTTGCATAGTAAAATATAAAGAAAGTATTCATAAAATCAGATGTGCAATCATCTTCGACTGAAAGATGAACTTTATCCACTATCATCCATATCTAAGATAATTTCTCAATTAAAAATCGAATAAAAATATTTTCTGGAAATTAAAAATTGTACGATAGAAATGAAGTCAATTTCTGTTATATCTCACAGAGAACAACCACTTCGCTGGCTGAAGAATGGCTGGAACATACCATAATTGAGTATTAACTTAAGAACCACTTGGTATGAGCCAATGTATCATAACATATTCGAAAGAATCTTCCTGGAAGGAAAGCGAGTAATAAAATAACTTTTGAGTTTTGAGTGAACGGGATTTGGTTATGTTATGTTGAAATAACAATTGCCGAAATATAAGAATTTGGAAATTTACCTTTTCCCACTAAAATATTTCTTTCATTTTTAATAACACAGTGAGAGCTTATGTAACACTATACTCTCGAAACGAGATTTCTAAGGAAGGAACAGAATATAGAGTGGGTTTTATTCAGAAAATCATTATTTCCATACATCGCCATGGTCAGAGATGGCATATATATTCCAAAAATATAACTCTTACGTTTCTGTAGGAATTTTTGCGCTAATAGAAAAGAAGCTGTCGTCCCCTTACGCATCATCAATAATGTATGTAATGATAATATGTGATGGAAATTATTCATGAAAAGATTATTCGAATCGAAGGTGAACTGGCAACTTCTACAAATTGGCATTCAAATCAATTCTCCCACTTTTTCCTCAGTAGCTCAGAAAAACATCGATCCACTCTTCGAAAAGTTCGAGTTCTCTCCGAATTCTCCTATCTAGCTAATATTTACCTAATTCAACTCACCTCGAATATCCTGAATATCATAAAGTTCATAAATGTCAGAATTCCCAGACAACGCAATTGAAGTAGAAGTTGTTGAAAAGTTTTATGCCAGCTATAGAGAGCTCTGTCTCGAGTACACTCGATCAAATCAAATTTCACTTGATTGAATGAGCCGGAATTGGCAATAATGAAATTTGTAGAGATGTAACGAAAAGGTAACTTCTCAGTTCGCCTCCCGTGCAACTCGTTATGATTAGCACGGAATAATGATCACATAATCGTAATTATTGTTTGGGTAAGATCTTTTCTGTCTTTCGTATAATCTATTACAACAGTAATTTATTTTTAGTGATGTTGTTCAGATACAGGCTCAACTTGAAACTTTGACTCTACTCGGCGTCTCCTCTCTCTTTCTTGGTTATCCAGTAGGTAGTAAAAGCTGTACTACGACTGATTGTATTCCAGTAAACAGTCCTTGATATATCATTATTAATCAGGTGGTCCGCCCCTGCGTGGCTCAC
Source organism: Gonioctena quinquepunctata (assembly GCA_018342105.1). Taxonomy (NCBI): domain Eukaryota; kingdom Metazoa; phylum Arthropoda; class Insecta; order Coleoptera; family Chrysomelidae; genus Gonioctena; species Gonioctena quinquepunctata. The sequence continues at coordinate 69,765 of JAFIRS010003771.1, read as the reverse complement.
TTCGCCCAGTCATAAGCCTAGAGAAAAACAACCTACCTTCTATGTCAAAATGTTCATCTCCTTCGTTTCCTGTGCTTGGAGTGCGTATAGTGCTTCGAGCTTAAAAGTGTTACGAATAACTACAATGGGTAAGTTGACTGAATAATACTCCCATTCTAGCAATTTCAGCTCATGTAAGAATCATAAAAAAACTCGAGAGATGAAAAAAAAAATCTGATGGAACAATACGATGATGTGGAAAAATTCTCGTTCTCGCTCTTCCTGTAAATAGAAAGATGCCGTTATCTAAACTGAATCCATTCACCGGTGTACCCCACCACTAGAAATTCGAATTCCAAATTCTAATTCATTTTCCTATTCTGGTATGATGGTAATCTCAACCTAATAGATACAAGGTGTCAGACACCCAGATTGCCGTCCTAGTGCGGGGTCAAGGGGGTGCCTCCGCTGGTGGTTGCGGACGTCCGGCATATGCCAAGTATAGAATTTTGTAAAAATTGTTATTGTTCGCTACCCTCTTGCGTTAAGTTATGAAAGCATTCGGCATAATGTTTTACGATAATTGAAAGTTTTAAGCTCAATTATATATGAAATTTTGAAATAAATTTACCTGGAAATAGTTCATACAAAAGAAAACGGTTTCAGATAATTGACTGAATTGGCTGTTTATTCTTTATTCTTATATTCATATACTGTCGTTGCGAGATGTTTTTGATTGTTGATTTGTTTGAAAATATGAACAGAATGTTCATAAAATCAGATGTGGAATCATATGCGACTGAAAGATGAACTCTAGTCACTATCTTACATCGTTAAAGATAACCTCTTGTGGGGTATTCATGCTGGAAAGGAAAACATTCTCAATTGAATATTGAATAGAAAGATTATTCTGTGAATTAAAAATCCACGATAAAAATGAAGTTATTTCTTGTGAATGTCTAGAAAACAACTACTTCGCCGGCTAAAGCCACGCTGGACGTTGAACTATATCTGATAGATATTCTGAAAGGACTCTAACTAAAAAAACAGAAAATCTGAAATTGAAAATTTGCATTTTTATTCAGATAGTTATTTGATTTTCTATTCCAGTCTTATTTGAGAATTCATATGGATGAATGAGGCAAATAATGTGTTTTTCTGATAGACATTCACAAAAAATCATCATCAAGAGTATTTCTATTCAATATTCAATTGAGAATGTTTCCTTTTTCAGTTTTTGATTATGTTGTGTATTTGTGCTGGTGCGGTTACGAGATTGGTTTGATGTTGCCACCACTGGAAATGATCAATTTCAATTTCATGTTTGTGTGAGTAGGTTTGCATTCTTCCTTCCGGTTCAAAATTGTAATCGATTTTTAGAGCACTTTCCGAAATCCGATTGAGCTGAAATTTGGCAGGTGTTCATAATTCCGGTGACAATGGAATTTGAAATTAATTTTAAAGAAGAAAAGGAAATGGCGGCTCCAAGATGGCGGAAGAGTTTTTTATGGTCCGATTCAAACGGCTCATAGAATTTTTTTCAGAGCAAAAACAAAATGGCGCTCCAAGATGGCGGACGAAATAGGTTTATGGTCCGATTCGATTCAAAATTGGTATGTGGGGCTTTTTAGGGTCGAAGGTTATTTTTTTCTCAAAATTCATAAAATTAAAACCCCGGCTCCAAGATGGTCGATGATTTTTGTACAATCTTATGGTACGATTCTATTCAAAGTTGGTATGTGGGGGTTTTCAGGGTCGGAGATTGTGAATTTTTCATCAAAATTCACAAATTCAAGATAGCGGACGAGTTTTGTATTTATGGCCCGATTCGATTCAAAATCGGTATTTTGGGATTCTTGGGGTCGAAGATTATGAATTGATTTTCAGTTGGAATTCATAAATTGAAGATGGGAGCTCCAAGATGGTAGATGAGTTAATCTCTAGACGGTCCCATCATTGAAGAACTAGATAGCTCGGAACTTACAGAAAAAAGGCCTCATAAAAACGATGCTTCAACTGAAATGCATAGATTGAGGCGTAGGTACTCAAGAACTAAAAAGCACAAACTTAATTAATTATTTAAAAAACCTTTTCAAAAACAACCTTTTATTCAAATGCACTGAAAATTAAAAAATAATTGTTTTGGATGTGTGACGTAGGTTATTCCGTGAGTAATAGATTCAAAAGCTTGTCGCGCAAAGTTTTCATTTCGAATACAAAAACGACAAGCTTTTAAATCTGTATCTCACGGAATAACTTACGTCACACATCCAAAGTGATTATTTTTTACTTTTTAGTGCATTTGAATAAAAGCTTGTATTCGAAAATTTTTTTTATTTATTATTATATACCAGATTTTGGTTTATATGAGAATTTATTTTGTCGCCTCCTGCAGAGTGTATGCAATTTATATAGGTCTCATTTTCGTGGTTGGCAATGGAAATGACTATGTTTTATTTATACCATAAAAATAACAGAAAAAAATGGTTGTCAGAACTGGAAATGACTACAAGAAAATATTTCGTCCGATCTGAAGAGCGTTGAGATCAGTTGATATTTGGATGGGTGACCGTCAGTTTGAGAACACCACGTACCGTTACTTCCAATGCAGTTGGTTGGTTGAAAGCTGACGAGTCAGAGACAGGGTTGGCACTCACCTTTCCCTTGACACTGCGACCAGCTGGGGTCTATTGTATCACTCTGTCGTCAGTGGTTCCTCATTCGAACAGGTTTGTGCCTGTTATTAGGTTTAGAAGCCTGTCGATAAGGTTTTTCGGATTCATGCCTGTTTCCGGGCTGATCTCTCCGAAGGTTCTGTGTCGCCTACTACTTAGGGCGTCACAGTCGAAGATAATATGAGAGGCTGTTTCCTCCCCTTCATCACATAGCCTACACTCCACGGTTTCCCTGCGTACTCCCATGGTGTATAGGTATTTTCTCAGATCGCAGTGTCCAGTCAACAGACCTATCATTATATATATACATCCAACGCAGTAGAAATCAACATAAAATAAGATTGCGGTGATCTGTACAGCGCTGAATCATCGCATATTTCTGAAACTTCTGACGTATATACAACAGTATTTCTGAAACGATTGCGATCATCTACACGACGCCAAATCGTCTCAAATTCCAGAACTCAGTGCATGTCATTTTCTGGAAGGGGTGGAAGTCAGAAGTACATGTTTAGTAATTTTTTTTTTAATGAATTCGGTGAACTGTACGACGTGACGCCGAATCATCTCAAATTTGTATTCACAGTGCTTGTCGCTCTCGGAACGAGATGGATGACATGATGGTTGATCACCGATACCGAGGGACATACACCATCCCTGCACCTTAGTGGAGGAGACCTGGAAAAGTACGTGATGCATGGTCACAAAATACAATTTTCTCATTCTAATAATGAATGCTATTGATAAAAGTGGTGCACACTGAGTGTATATTATGAATTTCATTTGGAAAACCAGTGCCAAATTTTGTGTGTCATTCGGTACTGGGGTACATAGTTGACCTCAGTCCAAAAAAAAGTATGGGAAATTTAAGAAGTGAAACTATTGTCATTATCGTTAACATCAAGGTCAGTATAATTTATCAGTGCGAAAGTTGTATAATGACAGCATTCACCGTTCCTCTGTACGAGTTGCAATCGAATGGGAAAACTTAGGACAGAACGGAAATAGTTTCATCCTGAACTGTTATATGAAATTCTCGGGATCCTTTCCGGAGATGGGATAATCATTCCTCTCATCTTCATCGAGCTTGGAGTTCGTCGAAACATTCATATATAATGACATATCCAATATAGTTCAACTCCATGATTGGATGTTTGAATCCAGTATATGTATAGCTGCTCACTCCGAATGAATTGGTTACTCGTATTGAGCGGCTTTGCACGATTATTCATCAGTTGTTATCCAACATTTGCCGTGAAGTTGGACGGAAAAGTACTTATTTCTGCTGAATATTTTACTCATTGCACTAACCGACGGTCTGGGTTAGTTTACACTGAAATATCAGAAAGTTGTCTTCTGCCCCGGGAATACTCGATTGTTTTCAATCAGGCGACACACAAACTGTCAAATGATAACCTCTCCTGAAGTAGACAATATCCACCACAAGGAGAGCATTTGGAACGGTACATCAAAAACCTCTAGGATAACAACATAAATATATGGGTGAATGCAGACTGAATACACTTTCCTTGCCACCCAAAGAAACCCCGCCTCGAACTCGATTTCATTTAGAATTCAGGGTTGGGAATCACCATTGAATTATATTCTGATTGAAGAAATCCGCCGAAGTTCTCTTCGAAATCGTCGGTTTGTGTCGATATATTTTCGAGGGCAAATGAGTTATTCTAGAGAGGCTACCTCAACTCGGTTTTCAGACATGGAGGGATATATTTTGGATTAATACTTTTGTTTGATTCATCTAACTTACTTACTTCTTCAAGTGAAATTTGAATTCACTTGTCTTGCTCTTGGGCTATATACTATGTGAGCTTGTGAAATCTATCGTGGAATTCTTACGATCTCTGAGTATACAATATACAATCATCTGATTATAATTCTGTGTTCTCACTATAATACATTCACTGTTCTGAGTGAAGTACATATAGGGAAGTCATAGACAGTTGGGTAGACATCACCATATTCTGGACCGGTTGTTTTAGAGGCCATTCTCCAAAATGGCCGACACTGATTTTATTTCGTTTATATTTCTGCTCAGGTGGCAGTCATGATCATCATTAGGTGTCTAAATATATGTTTTCAAGACAAGGAAACGATGAAGATGTTCTATGAAGTTGCCATTCAATACTAAGGCCCGGTATTTTCACCTCCGGTTATACTAGGAATGAATTAACCAATGGTTAGAATATGCTTTTGCTTATTAATAAACGTTAACAAAAGCATATTCTAACCATTGGTTGATTCATTCCTAGTATAACCGGAGGTGAAAATACCGGGCCTGAAAGTAACAGGACTCCTCCATCACAGGGCGAAATCCACCAGTCAAAAATTGGACTTCACTGTTATATTCATGCTGATACATGATGTATTCATAGTTGATTTTTGGTCACAAATTTGACAACTCGGAACTAAAGATATGCAGACTTAAAAAAATATATTTGATCAAATGTGGACTAATACAAGTAACTTCAAGAGAATAAATTTTTTTTTTAATTAAAATTTCCAACCAAAGTAATAAAAATAAACGGGAAACACTTATTCCTATACAGATGGAAAAACTCTTATCTTCAGATGGAAGCAAAGAGATGCTCTAGTTGGCTTCTGCTACTAGTTTTAAAACGGCAAAAATGACTAACTTCACTAAGTTCAAACTTACTCGGACTTCCGAACTTTTGTTGGAGAAGCAGATAGCTGAATTATAATCCATCTGTTCTCCATACTGTGCAGTCAGCATAACATGAATTATGGTGCTTCCAAATGACACTGATGTCGTTATTCTTATCCTTTGATATATATTCGAACTATTCAGTAACGGATTGCAAGACTTGTGGATCGAATTGGGATTGGGTGGTAAAATGCGCTATGTGCCCCTTCACACACTTGGGAGGCAACTGGTAGCTGCACTTTGCAACACTTTGATAAAGGCGCCCAAACTTACAGGTTGTGATGTCACAAGTTTGATTGGAACTTCACTACTTTCATTTTCAGATGATAGTACTCTTTCTGAAGGAAGATTTAAAAAATCAGAGGTATACCTTGTTCAAAAGTTTTACATCCACCATCACAGTGTTGGACATATGATGAACTTTATTCATTCATTACACAAGCGAAGCTTACCCCCTCTCCTTTTTCGCTAAGGAATGAACATACCCAAAAAAACTGTTTCGTTTTATGGAAATGCTTGAACCTATCACAAAGCAATTTTTCTGATACAAACCTGCAGCTGACAGATTATGGATGGAAAAAAAATGCAAATGGTGTTTTGAAGCCTGATCTCTGCCCCAATAAAATGCCTTCTGAACAAATAATTCAGTGCAGTTGTTCAGCCTGTGCTTACTAGTATGTGTGAATGTGAATTGCAATATTTGACATGCACAGAATATCGCAAATGTGCTGAACAATATGAAAGATGGACTGAGAGAAACGTATGTTAGATTTATAGAATATGATTATATTTTGTAGTGTAAATATCACTTTCCAAAAAAAATATTGTTCATATTTTTATATGAATTCCAAAATAACTGATTTTTTCGATAAATAGCACTCAGGAAATCTTACCAATCAAATTAATCGATGCCTTGCCCTGAAAAAATATATATTTAGACATCTCAATGAGGAGTATGACTGTCACAAGGACAGACATTTATACAGAATAAAATCGGTGTCTGCCATTCTGCAAAATGGCGTCTGAAACATCCGGTTAGGAATATGGTAATACCTACCCAACTATTAATTTGAAATATCAAAAAAAAAAAATGATTACACACTTTACAAAAAAAATTGAAAAGATTTGAATTGGATACGAAACTGCTAAAAATAAATCGGTAGACTATTTTTCATCACAGTGGTAGCCTCTATTGGAAAAATATGGTGATATCTACCTAACTCTATCAACAGTACCAATGTTTTTATGGGACTTCAGTAGAGAGACAGGAGTACTATCAGTTGAACAAAGAGTGTAACACTGATTGCAAAACCTTAGGATTTTTATTCGACAACAGTACCTAACACTATGACTTATGATTGAAGAAGCCACTCAGAAGTGAATTTGAAATTATGAATTTAAATGATTTCACACTTTACAAAAAATTGGAATAGCCTTGAATTGCATACGAAAAATGCTAGAAGAAATGGTGGGCTATATTCCATTACAGTGGTATCCTCTTTGCAAAAAAATCTCGATAATAATTGTAGTGTTTTACATTTCAATTTATTCCTCAACTCTCACAAAAAAATTGTAGGAGGCATGGTTGATGGCCTAGTAGTGTACGACAAATAATGACAGATGCAAAGCAAATCAATTGGGGATTATAAATTATTTTTTGAATTCGCAAGAGATTCATAAAATTGATTGTCATCGAATGGTATTAGTGGTTCCAATAAAACCAGGAGGTAATTATATATATATATATATATATATATATATATATATATATATATATATATATATATATATATATATATATATATATATACAGGGTGAGTCAGAATTAGACCAACAAACTCCGACTACAGATTCCCTATCTCATTCTGAGGTGAAAAGTTGCTATCAAGGTATGTCCTGAAATGCATCCCCTCTGAAATACAGGGTGTCGAAAGTACGAAAAAAATTAAGATTTAATTTGTTTTCTTCAAAATTTCCGAAGGAAAAAAATTTAAACTTGGTACACCAATCAAGGTTTGCTAATTTGGAGTAATGATTTTTTATTTTCGTAAACCAGTGCCGTAGTTACGATGGTATGTGGTCATATTTTCCTTCATATTTTCTTGGGACGAGTGAATGGACGAATGAGCGTTTGACATCAGTTTGGCTCATCGTTACTCAACTCAAAAGTCATGACATTCCATGTGCCTGAAGGTTTCTGAGATAATTGAGGAAAACTGAAAATATGTCCTTAGTGGACACATAATTTACTATGTGCAATAATCACATAATGCTGATTTCTTACAACATATCGGATTATGTGTCAACCCCAATTTTTTAATGTTGGGAAAATCGGAAACATAGTACGGGTGAGTCAGAATGAGAACGATAACTTCATTTTTTCATTCATCATTTTATTCGATCGAATCGATGTCGGATTCACTGATATGTTACCTACTTTCTTACATATGATTGTTTTGGCAGATCAACTGACAAACAAACCCACCCCAAATTCATATTACTCCACTTAGATGAGAGTTTTTGCGAAAAAGTGAGAATAAGTACTCTCAGTTTGTTGAAGTTCATGTTGGAGTATTATCATCAAAGCCATTTCTGATTGAATTATCTAGGAAAATACTATCCAATCATCATGTTTTTTGATGAAGAAAAACAATCATTTTGTATTAATATCTACTTAAATGATTTCTTTCGATTCGTGATAACTAGATGCAAAGTCCAGCCTTCCAATCGAGTTTGTGGTAGGCTGTTCAGTACATCACTTATCAACGCATAAAACATATACGAAATTTGGAACTAAAACGAAACGTAGCATTTTTTCATCGTTCTTGGTAGAAACACACTGATATATCGATACTTACATTAGACATAATTGACAGTAACCCAAAACAGTTGGAATTATTGTTCAGTCATCTGTCATCATTTCAATCACTGAACATCGTTTCAAAATGGATTATTCATTTGAAGAATATACAGATATGCATTTTGTTTATGGTGAAACAGGGGGAAATGCCAGAGGCGCTGCTCAATTATATCAACATAGATATCCAAACAGACATCATTCACATTTCCCTAATTTTATAGCTGTGCATCGACGATTGGAGGAAACGAAATCCTTCAAATTCAGTAAAAACCATTGTGGTGCGAACAGAAGAAGAAGAGATAATGTTACGAAAGAACAAATTCTTGAACGATTGGCAGCAGATCCTTCTACCAGCACTTGGGTTATTTTGTATAGGTTACAACTATCACAATCAACAGTAAGTCGGGTAGCACGTGAACAACTATTGTTTCCATTTCGCCTACAGAAGGTGATGGCCCTAGATGTTGGTGATCATGGCTCCCGTAGATTTTTTTGTGAATGGTTTTTGAGGATGTATGAAGGAGCAAACGACTTTCCTAGATATGATCTATTCACGGTTGAGGCATGTTTCACAAGAGATGGATATTTCAATAGTAGGAACAGCCATTCATGGGATGAACAAAATTCACATGGAATGTTTCGAGAAGGCTACCAACAAAAGTATTCATTGAATATTTGGGTGGGAAATATCGAAAATTGTATCGTTGGACCATATCTTCTTCCTCCCCGTTTGAATGGGCAGAACTACGGAGTGTTTCCTGAATATGTTTTACCAGGGCTACTCAAAGACGTACCTCTATCGGTTCGACAAAGAATGTGGTATCAATATGACGGAGCACTGGCTATTTCCAAAGAATTGTTCGTCAATTTCTTGATCAAACCTTCCATGATTGGTGGATAGGTAGACGTGGTCCCATACATTGGCCTGCACGTTCTCCGGATTAAACTTCACTAGACTTTTTTTTGTAGGGATACCTCAAATCCCTAGTGTATGGAACACCTGTAGAATCTGTGGGAGATTCAACGGCGTCGAAAAGAATTGAATCCAAATCTTTCTTGAAAATTACCCTCTCTCAGCAGCCTAGGATTTTCTTGAGTCCAATACCTTGTATTATTTCCATTGTACATACCATCAGTCGAAAACCCAGACTCATCTGTGAACAGTATCTTCGAGACAAAGCCATTTTTCAAATCATGATGATGCAAAAGCCAATAACAATAAGTTAGTCTCCGATCTGGGTCATTTTCATATAGATGCCGATGCAAACTGTATTCACAGGAGCGATATTTATGTTTTTTCAATACTTTTCTGGTACTTTTCCTGCTGACCCAATATTCAATTTCCAATTCTCGCACTGAGGCAGATGGAGAAAACTTAAGATATGCTAAAACATTAGTTTCCGCTCCTTCACTGACGAGGAAGTGGATGTGGTTTTGATCAGCTGGTTCTTTCTTTCGCATCATTTTTAATTTCCTGAAATAGGTTTCCGATGGGTGCCATTTTAATGGTTATCGAACAGCGTATAGCATACTAGCATTGACAGCGTTTTTCTGACATTCTCCGTATATCAATATCTTATCGATTTGTTCGTTTCGAGAATAACGATTATTATTTTTCATTTCGAACAAACTTTTTACAAACGAAATGAAATGACAAGTGGAATTGGTATTTCACTTTCGACTTGACAATAATCATCTTCTGTTTTCCATGATTCCACGGCTACCTTTCTTTTCATCAAACCTAAACGGATAACTCATTGGAATTTGTAGGCATCGTATGAAATATTGTACAAATTCATTAATTGATCGTTTTCAGTTTCTAACAAAAAGAAAGTGGTACATTATGTATATCATTGAATTGGTAATTGAATTCTCTATCGAATGGCAAGATGGCCTTCGGTAGGTAGCATTTAAATAAAACAATATTTTCGTTAAAAATGCGTTCAGAAAATTTCAATTCCTTCTGTAGGATTTGTTATTGATCTTATCCATGGAATGACTATTACTATGAGTAACTGATGTAAATAAGTATATATTTTGACCTAGTCAAGGCCTCCTGGGCTAAAAAAAAATTGGGATTTTTAAAAATTCCAAAGTAAAAATTTGGCAACATTGTCGTATGTAATTTGAGCCGTAGAATCCGAAAAACATCAAAAATACAGGGTGTTCTATTTGAAACATCGAAGTTCGTGACTATTCTGGTGAGACCGGGAGTCGGCCATATTATTTCCATATGTCTATCAATTCGAAATTGTGTCTCATATCCAAGCACAAAATTTCATTCAAATCGGTTGATAAGTGGAGGAGATATAGGCATGGCCCCAGTATCATTGTCACCTGGTATATATCTGAACTATCGGTAATCATCCCATGAACGCAATTAATTCAGGGATGATATACATAAGCGGTAATTGCTGTTACACCAGAACGCAAAGAATTACAAAGATATTTCAATAAACTAATTCGAAATATGTTTTACCGATGCAATTTTTTTTTGTGATATGACTTAGAATCTTGGTTTTGATCCAGGTTTCCGATATTCCGAAGTTGCCATCGGCATTCCAGATCTTTATGAGAGACTAAACGGAATCGTACGCAAATCTATGGTTTCCTGCCATAATCCAAAATTGGGTGTTATATCAAAATTTTTATGCTAAAATTTTATCATTTGAGGCAGAAATATCCTAGAGACAACTAGAAAAATATGTGACTATAAAAAAATTCTTGATTTACAAAATTTAATGTCATGCATCATCTCACTACCTTCAAGTACATGAGGGTACCAAATTCAGGAGACTCGGAAGTGAATACTTTTCAATCAAATCGCCTCAAATCAAAGAGACCCAGCTCACAGACCAGAACTATAATTATAAAGTCTTTATTGGAATCAAGATTATTTCGGAGTGAAATGGGATTATATACTGGCTGATGCCATTTGAAATCAATGCTGCTTTTCCATGCAACTAGTTATAGTAATAGGTGATTTGAAAACTTGAAAGTAAAAATCGTGCAATGTTAGCAAATGGATGTTTTGGCAAATAACTTCATATGATTAATATATCAGATGAGTAATTCGAATTTCTCCAAAAATCATATCTGACTGTTCATATCATACCCATCCAAAAACAAATTAACAAGTCTTGTAAGTTTCCTTCTTGAAGCACGTTCGAGTCGAATTTCGAAATCGCTGAAGATACCCAATTTCAAATATTTTTCATCAACCACCTAGCTGGTTATTAATAATGTATCGAGGTATGTGTGCTGGAATTTAATTGAAAGATCAAACGAATTCACCTTAGTGAAGTTCGATCCTAATTGTATACGACACACAGTCTGACGAAATATTATCTCAACCCCCTTCTTTCCGAATAATCCATAATTGAAATTGATCTGGCATCTTTAAACTTAAGATGGAAATCGTGACACGGGGATAGATACGTATGGGATGGGAAATTGGGTTGTTTTTCTCTAGGCTTACGACTGTGCGTAGTGAGCCGCCCAGTGGTACCTGTTTAATGATGATATCTTCGAACTGAGTCTCTCATACAATTACGATCGACTATCACTTAGGTCAGTTTATTTGATTGTTTATCAATATATTTCATCGTCTTCCATTCCATACAAACTGCGGAACATTATTGTTATGTTATATCAGAAATAACTATTTACAACATATTAGAAAATATGCCGTTGGAAAATTTTTGATTGAATCTTGATAACCCACAAGAAATTATATATATATATATATATATATATATATATATAACACACATATATATATATACATATATTCTTGTGGGTTATATATATATATATATATATATATATATATACAGGACACACCAGGACCAAGAGATGATTTGTTCATATTTGTTCTCATGTCCAAAAGTATGAATTATTGATCCGTGTTGATCCGGTAGATTTATTCATCGTTTGCAAATGATCTTTTGGGAAATAACATCTACCATTGCTTCTCGTACTCATTTTTTGAAATATCGTATTATATTTGAATTTGTCTCATTGTAGTATAGCCAAGAAAGAGTTTATCGTAAAGCATGCGATATTTTGAATTCACTACAACCCTTACTAATGTATTCACAATCGCAGAGAAAATTTATCTTTTCTTTTAATCTATTGAAGCACTGATGATTGAAGTGAAGATACCTGGGGCAGCATTAGATAATTTATGAAAATCTTAGTGCGTGAAGATTATTCATTACTCTAGTTCATTATTTTGTAACAGTTGGTAACGTTTGATATTATGATATATCATTGTGCTGTTTACTGTTTATAATAATAATTATACAAAATGATAAAAACTAATTGTTGAAACAAAATTATTCTAAGAAAACCCCACACATATCCTTCGGAAAAATTACTCCAGGAAATCAAGCTCTATAATCCAAGACAAATATATTTCTATAATGCTGCCAACCACCTATACAAAAATAAATACACTCTAGAAACCGCTCACAACTCCAGATACGACACCAGATCGAAAACCCCCTTTTCTGTTTCACAAAATCCCACAAAAAAATTCAATATACTCCTAAAAAAATTCGTATCAGGAAATAAAACAACAATAGAAAAAATTATAGACCCTAAAAATAACTGAAAACAAAATATTTATATCCCAAACTTTTATATTTTTATATTTTGGATTAAATTTGATATTTTTAACTTGATTTTTCATTTTTATATCCTATACTGTGTATATATATGTATATATATATATATATATATAATATATATATATATATATAAACATATATATATATAAATATATATATATATATATATATATATATATTGTCATTTTACTTTTCGTACCATCTTATATTTTATATAGATTGTACCTTATACTTATATTATCATAAAACTGAAACATTTACATTTATATATTTTTTTTTATCGCACACAGTGACTAGTGCTCATCCTTTATAAGTGCTCAATACTCGCGAATATATTCCAACGTTAAATTGTAAGCATAGGAACTTTTTCTTGTGAGCCCTGTTCAATAAACGTTATTATTATTATTATTAATATTCCTATTTTGAATCTCTTGTTTTCCTTGATTTCATAGCAGAGGCAGTTTCACTAGTTGTCAACATAATTTCTGTAATTTTCTGTAGGAATCATAACAAACTCTCTCCGAAAAATTCAATATTTTCAATTCAATTCAGTAAAGTCATTTTGTTTTAAATGGTTTGATATGATGGGAGTTCGATTTTTGTTGCACCTTCAAAGGGCTGTAACTTCGATATTTGAGAGCGGAAAGTTTTCATCCGTGTTCAGTAGGCAATTTGTGAGTGCCCCTAAATTCAGTGCGATCAGAGTAATTTCAGCCCATTCTCCTGCATTATTTAACGAGGAATCAGAGTATGAAACTATGTTATATTTCCATATAATCAATCAAGTACTGGATATAATGAAACTTTTTGAACTTTTTTCTTATGTCAAAAAATGATTGTGCCATTATAATAATGTCATCCTTAAGGATGCATCTTCTACTACATCCAATCAAATAATGCCTATAACGTACTGTTATTGGAAAAAGTGTTATAGTTATAATCCGATGTATTGTATGTCACCATTTACTCACATGCACATATCGTTTATTCAGCATCAGAACGCTGCGCATACACCAAAATCGACAATTCTCTTTCCCTACTTGTTCAGAATATGAAATGAAGTAGCTTGTACCTCCAAAAATATAAAAGACTTACCCGATACATATTTCATGATTTTTTCGATCCTCGCCCATTAACCCACTTCGCAGCGGTCACGTCTGGCAAACATACACTCTCATAAGGGTCGCATATGGGTTATAGCAGGAGCACTCGCAGGATCTTGCAAGAACTCCCAGGAACACTATGTTATGGCAGGCGACAGGAGAGTGATTCACGGTATGCTACTTTGGGGCGAATACTGTGTTGTGTCTTATTCATCATGAGCAATTTTGATGGAGTTTTCCAGAGAAAAGAAGAAAAAATGTTCACGATGTTTTTGAAAATAAGAAGAAGAATTTCGAGAATAGTATTGGAAGTAAAAAACTTCAGCGGCTGAATGAACATGTGGTTCGAAGAAAATACAATACGATCAGGAAGTTTTATGCGAAGATAGAGAATTGTAATTTTTTTGTTGTCACGATTGAGTGGACTATGAAAACACACTACACTGCACATACACACACAAAAATTTGACGATTCCATATTATATATATATATATATAATATATCCGTGGTGACGTTGGTTGTTTCCCTGGAATTCAGGGTCTGCTGACCGAAACCACAAATGAGCGGTTGGCGTCTGTTTGTTGACTCCGTTGATTTGTCGTTTTCTACCAAGTGTTGTTCATCTTTGCACTTCTCCACCGTACTGATGAGGGCCGAGAGCCCGAAACACGTGTCTACGGTTAACACTCTCTCTGAGGGCTATGTCCATTAAATTCCTTCAACTTTGTTTTAACAGTCCCCTCACATTACTCTCTTTCATATTTATATTCCTGGACTCGGATGTCACGCAGGTAGCTATAGCTGCCTCCGTGGTGACGTTGGTTGTTTCCCTGGAATTCAGGGTCTGCTGACCGAAACCACAAATGAGCGGTTGGCGTCTGTTTGTTGACTCCGTTGATTTGTCGTTTTCTACCAAGTGTTGTTCATCTTTGCACTTCTCCACCGTACTGATGAGGGCCGAGAGCCCGAAACACGTGTCTACGGTTAACACTTCTCTCTGAGGGCTATGTCCATTAAATTCCTTCAACTTTGTTTTTAACAGTCCCCTCACTATTACTCTCTTGTCATATTTATATTCCTGGACTCGGATGTCACGCAGGTAGCTATAGCTGCGCTCCGTGGTGACGTTGGTTGTTTCCCTGGAATTCAGGGTCTGCTGACCGAAACCACAAATAAGCGGTTGGCGTCTGTTTGTTGACTCCGTTGATTTGTCGTTTTCTACCAAGTGTTGTTCATCTTTGCACTTCTCCACCGTACTGATGAGGGCCGAGAGCCCGAAACACGTGTCTACGGTTAACACTTCTCTCTGAGGGCTATGTCCATTAAATTCCTTCAACTTTGTTTTCAACAGTCCCCTCACTATTACTCTCTTTTCATATTTATATTCCTGGACTCGGATGTCACGCAGGTAGCTATAGCTGCCTCCGTGGTAACGTTGGTTGTTTCCCTGGAATTCAGGGTCTGCTGACCGAAACCACAAATGAGCGGTTGGCGTCTGTTTGTTGACTCCGTTGATTTGTCGTTTTCTACCAAGTGTTGTTCATCTTTGCACTTGGGCTATGTCCATTAAATTCCTTCAACTTTATATATATATATATATATATTTATATATATAAATAAACTGGTTGATAGTGGGGAATGCAGCAATATCAAAAAGAAAACTCTCGTAAGTTTGTCCAAGCTTTCGGAATTGATTTATTCCATCTTCAGGGAACTACAATTCAAAAAAATATTACATATGAGAGATTATCGTTGGGTGAATTGATAATACTTACAACTCAGGTGGTATTGGATGACACGATGTTCGGTAAAAAATATTTTTTGTCTTTTGACATTGAGGTAATAAATAATGAGAAATGTAAAACAGAGAAATGAACTGCGAAGGTGGTTGGTACCCTGGATGGCATGGATATTACTTGACATGCGTCAATGTCACATACAACTGTCTAATGTGAATTAAATTTCTAACCTGTCAGTTTTGATTCCAACCGCATAGTTGAAGAGATTTCAACATGTCTTATGTATAATTTTTAACATATAAGTGTGGTAATTGAATATTATTTCATTTCTCTGTTTTACATTTCTCATTATTTATTACCTGGATGTCAAAATAAAAAATATTTTTTACTAAACATCGTGTCATCCAATCTCACCTGAGTTGTTAGTATTATCAATTCACTCAACGATAATATCTCATATGTAATATTTTTAAAAATTGTATTTTCCTGATGATGGAATAAATCAATTCCGAAAGCTTGGACAAACCTACGGAAGTTTTTTTTTATATTGCTACATTTCCCACTATTAACTAGTTTATATCCTAACTAGTCCAATTGTGTATTATAGTCCAATTAATTTTTTTTGACATATTCACTTGCTTTGCCGTACTTCCGGTTTGACCGGAAATGACTTACTTGTTTCGATCGAAAATGACATTCTTAATCCAACAACACCTCACTTGTCAATATTTGACAAATAAAGTCATTTTTATTCCAATTTTTATTTTCCGATCTAGAATGCCATGGATCATGTGAATCGCTTCATTCTTGATCAAGTAACAGGAAAAAAATACGACTTTGAGGCTTATGACTTCACAGTCGTTTTAAGAATTATTTAAAAAAGGCAAATTAGTACATTAAGGATCTCAATTTTCAAAATGACCTCTTTCTTGATCACGGCAAATTTCAACTTTTTCAATTGTTGCGCGCACCACATTGATTAGCTGTTCCGCAGTGATGTTCTGGAATGCCACGCTTACTTTATACTTCCCGTTGTTCTCGAGTAGCCGATGGTGTGTTATACACCTGATTTTCAATTGTTCCCCAGAGAAAAAGATCTGGTAATCTAGAATATGAAAAAGAAATAATACATTATGAAAAAATATGACAACTTGAGGATGTACTTCGCAGGCCACTGAATTGTGCCAATCCACTTTTCTGGGAAGGTGTCGTTGAGAATAGTGAGGTGGCGCTCCATCTTGTCGAAAATAGATATCAACCAGCCAGTGGCAAATCTTCAATGAAATTAATAATTTGATTTCTAAGGAACTGTAAATATCTTTCCGCAGTGAGTTGTCCGTCGAAAATTATTGGCCCCAAAAGTTTTGCTCCGATAATACCCATCCAGCAATCGAAACCAAATCGCTCTTGAAAATTTCCTTCTTACATCAGATGTAAATTTGTTTCAGACCACTACCTTCTATCATTCCGATTTAACAGACCTAAGTTGCCGAATCGAGTTTCATCTGAATAGATAATTTTAAATGGAAAACGTACATCTTCTCTGTATCTAGTCAAAAACCAGTTGCAATAAGTTATTCTTCGGTTGTGGTCGTTATCGTGAAGATGTTGGTGTAGTTGGTACTTGCATGATCGATAATTATATTTGTGAAGAATTCTCCAAACTCAGAAACAATTTGGCGAATTGACGCCGTACAATTCATTTCAACATAGGCCAACACGTCTACTTCTTTTTCTTCACTGACGATGAAGTTATTGGCATTTTCTTCTGGATCATTTCGCATTTTTCTTTGCAGTTTTGGAAAATAATGCCGAGTGGGATGGCAACGATTAGGGAATCTCTGAGCATAAATTCGAGCTGCATCAGTTTCATTCTTTTTTGCTTCTCCGCAAATTAGCAACATGTAATTTTCTCGTTTCTAGTATAATTTTCCATATCAAATTATAAACTACGCAACAAATAAATTTTCAAAAAGGACAGCATATTCATTAGCCTATTTGTTCAGGTAGTCCTAGCAACTGCTTCAATTGTTTGTCAAGGATAACTAGAATAACAGGACTTAGTGCATAAGTATACCAAATACGTATTATTTGTTATTAGGTATGATCGCGTCTTGCAATTATTCAGAAAAATAGTGAAAATAAAGTGAAAGTGTGTGGTATCAAATTATTCGTAAGAAAATGATCGTTCACAAAAATCCGACGAGCCACCCTCTTCCCATTTGAACGGTGAACGGTGTCAAAATCATCATATACTTTTTTTTATTCTTTCAACTAAAATTTTATTTATCGTGCCATAAGTACTTATCTTCCGCCAGAGTTGTGAATAAATTTGGTTTTTACGCAATTCCAGACAGATGAAGGAAAATGTTTGGATTTCAATGAAAGAAAACGTCAAAATTATGTCAATCGATTTGAAGGCGATAAACAGAAAATTACAAATTTCCAGGAGTTTGAAAATTCACAGAACCAAAATTCCCCATTCATCATTACTTTCCCAACCATCTACAAATATTTCCCCAAATTCATCAGAAAAATCATCCTTTACTTCGAATTCAACTGAAGCTACTAACGTTCGTCTTGCCAATCTGAAGCAACGAACCTTCATGATCAAGAGAATTCTATTCCTGAAGCTTCAAGAATTTGTGCTGCAAGAGCGTTGAGCAAAACAAGAAATGAATGCATCCTGAATAATCCTCTGGTAAGCTGGGAGTATTTGCTATCCATCGCTTGTGATAATTTTCATTTTTCCACATATATCAAAAGGATTATCAATAACACCAATTCCACTCCTTCATGTGTTTCTGAATCGAAGCCTCCATGCAAGAAAAGAATGAATCATATCAAATCTATTTCAAATGGAGCGTCTGATGGTGATCTTTCTTCCGCAATCAAACTACTTACTTCATCTGATAGTATGGCAGATTTCAATGAGTCCACCTTGATGAAACTCCAGTCAAAACACCCCCATGACATCTTTCAAAATGATAATTCTAATATAGTGTGTGGAAATTTCACAACACTGAAAGTCACAGAAAAAGGAGTTATGAAAGCACTCAAATCTTTTTGAACCAGCTCCGCGTGGGGAGGGGATTCTTTGAGACCTTTTCACCTTAGAAATCTCATTTCAAGAAATTCTGGTTGTGAAAGTGAGAACCTCATATCTTCACTAACGAATTTATACAATTTGATGCTATCGGGTAAGGTGAACCAAGGAAAATGTCCAATTCTATACGGTGCCTCTTCAATTGCTTTGAAGAAAAGATGTGGCGGAATCCGTCCAATCGCCGTAGGCACAATTTATCGCCGACTTACGGGAAAACTATCATGTATGAGTATATCAGCAAAATCAGGTAATTCATTTCGACCAGTTCATTTCGGTTTTGGAACTTCAGAAGGTTGCGAAGTAGTTGCTCATGCTGCCCGCCGTTTTCTCAATCAATATCCAGATTCAATTTCCCAAGTTTTCCTCTAATTGGATTCCAAAAATGCTTTCAATACGCACAAAAGAAACATTTTGCAGGTAATTATGTGAGAAAATGGTGTACAACAAGGAGATCCCCTAGGCCCAGCCCTTTTTTGACGAACCATAGAGAATTAACCAAATCGATAAAGTCTAATTTCAACTGTTGGTATTTCGATGACGAATCTATTGGTGAGGATAGAGATATTGTTCACGAAGAATTTTGTAAAATCACTCGTGAGTCAAAAAATGTGGGTTTGGACTTGAATGTCAACAAATGTGAACTTATCACTTCTGACAATATGTTTTTCAAATATTTAGAGTTCATCACTCCAGATATCAAATTGATGACGAAAAATAATTAGACTTTACTTGGAGAAGCATTTTCTTCAGAATCTATATCAGGCTGGCTTTTACTGAAAACAAAGTCTCTTGATCTGATGTATTCCCGCCTCAGGGAACCTCCATCCCACGAAGCGTATTTCCTTCTCAGAAATTGTTTATCGATTCTCACATTATTATATATACTCAGATGCAGTCCAACTTGGCAATGCCATAAAGAACTTCAAGATTTTGATTCGATATTGCGTAATTCTCTGAAACAAATTACTGATAATAAATTCAATGGAAATACCTGGAATCAAGTAACTCTACCCTTTAAATTAGGAGGCTACCAGCTTTCCTCGCTTCCTATAATGGTGGATATTTTGTTACAACAGATCTACCAACATATTTTCTGAATATACAAAATAAATATTATTTGGAATGTGAACAGAAACGGATTTCTAAAACAAAAGTTGATCTTCCTGAGAATAAGAAATCTCAAAGAGCCCGGGATACTCTAATGACCAATTCAACATACGAACAACTCCTTGAGTCAACTGCAGAATCTGAATTTGAAAAAGCTTGTCTCAATGCTGTAAGTTCTGAAGAATCGGGAGCTTAGCTTAATGCTCTCTCAGTAGCTTTTCTGGGTAGGTACTCTATTAGACTGTTGGAATAAATAACTTTGTACATTTATGTGAACCCTGTAGGTGTGATAACTGCAAGATCACTCTATATAATTGTAAAACATGCTGTCACTACTGACAGTCAGTCACATCATCTCTTTATTGTACTACTATGGTGTATTGGTATTTTACTTTATATTAAATCATTGCCACAATTCCAAACTTGCTTTCTCTCAAGAACCCTGCTCAACAGGTTATGGGCCCAGTGAGTTCAAAACTGTGATTGTGATAAGAAGATTCAAATAAAGTCATCATAAGTCATTGAATCTCTTTGGCACCACGAGCGTTGGTTTTGTACAGTTCTGTGCTGTTACTACTTAACAAAGTGTGGAATCGTAAGCCACAGCAAAATGAATAACAAAGACACCGATCTTGCTCAATGTGAAACCCTAGTTGATGGTAGCAATTTTTCGCTTTGGAAATTTGACTTGTTCATTTTACTCAAACCTGCAAAACTTGACGAGATAGTTCTTGGAACTGAAGTCATGAGAGACACCGACACTGAATAGGCTAAAAGTAAATGGATGCAAAAAGACGCAAAGGCTCAAAAAATGATTGTGTTCACTCTTGAAAAACGGAACAGAATACATGTGATGAGCTGTGCTAGTGCCGCGGAGATGTACCAAAAACTTCAAACACTGTACGATCTCGATGATGCTCGCATTAGGTGTAGTTCACTCGAGCAATTATTCACTTTCAAGTATGATTCGAATGCAGACATAGCCACGAACTTAAGTTAATTTGAGAACATTGCTTTCTCTGTGAATTCACGAGCAGCAAATAATAAAATTGATGGAAGTATGCATATTGCACGGATTATGTCAATTCCACCCAATAATTTTCAACCTCATTTCAATACAGCCTGGGACTCAACCCCGGATGATCAGAAGACCGTTACCAATCTTCAGGCTAGGTTGATTTGAGGAGAAAAACGAAATATGCCTGCTTCACGATATGATTCAGTGTCTGTTGCTTTCCAAGCAGAGCAAATCCGCTGTTATACTTGTAATGGACCCCACTTAGCTAGGTACTACCATTCCAAACAAAAAGATCGGCCAAGGAAATCTTTTGAGGAGTTTCCTCCATGTGCATTTTGTGGACGTACAAATCATGCTCAAAGAGACTGTCGATATAAAAAAACAGAAGAATTTCAAAGGAATGATATCTCTCAAGAAAATGGACGAAGAAACAAGACTAATTCAGGTAGAGGTCATTTCAGTTTCTTATCTCAACCGAATCTCGATAATGTAGATAAAACATATCCACAAGAGAGCACATGGGTTATAGACAGTGGTAGTTCATCCCATATGACATGTGATAGAGATATTCTCTCGGAGAAGTCGAAAACCAAGAAAATAGTTGGTACTTCCAAGAAGGGCGAATTCATAGAAGCAGAAGCAGTAGGAAAGGTAGAAGCTGTTCAGTGCGACTTGAATGATGTTCTATACTCACCAGGACTAGGAAAAAACCTCCTGAGTGTCAGTGCCATCGCCCAAAGAGGTGGAAAAATCAAATTTACAAAGGATAAAGTCACTGTGAAAGAAGAGAACTAGTATCAACCGGAAAACTCTACAAATCTGGCTTGTACCTAGTTGATATTAATGTGAACAAGAATGAACATTCGAACTTGGCATCAACTCCCAGCTCTGATGGGGATCTTCAGAGAAAACTAGGTCATCTGAGCTATGATAATATGGAAAAGCTGACAAAAATAGCTAGAGGTGTTAAACTCCAAAAATCCACCATTTGAATTTGTGAAGTTTGCCAAGATTCCAAACAAGCTCGTAAACCTTTCAAAAGTAAGCAAACACGAGCTACCAGACCTCTGGAAATAGTTCATACGGATCTTGTTGAAGTGAAAACCCCAACCTATGACAAGAAGAAATATTTTATCACTTGTTTGGATGATTTTACTCATTATACCTAAGTATATTTGTTGGAACACAAAAGTGAAGCTGCCAAATTCCTGAAAGATTTCGTCGCAGAAATGGAGAGTAAATGGAACCTGAAACTCCATAAGCTACGCTGTGACAATGGTGGAGAGTACACTGGTAACATTTTTGAAAATTGGTGTTCTGAAAGAGGAATAGTACTTGATTATACCATTCCTCATACTCCTATGTTGAATGGCTCTGCTGAACGCCTTAACAGAACTCTAATGGAAAAAACAGGAGCTCTACTATTCGATTCTGGCCTAGAAAATAAATTTTGGGAAGAAGCGTTGTGCTGCGCAACATATTCATTGAATAGGAGCCCCACTAAGTGTTCAAAATGCACACCAGCTGAAAAATGGTTCAATAAAATACCAGATCTTTCAAATTTGAAAATATTTGGATCAATTGTTTATGCTAAGAAACTTGGATACATCAAGAAGTTGGAAAAACGTTCCCAAAAATGTATTTTTTTGAGCTATGCTCCCAATGGTTATAGGCTATGGGATGAATCGAAATGCAAAGTGATAATATCGAAAGATGTAGCATTCTCCGATGAAATGCATCAAAATGATCATAGCTCACACATTTTGTCCTTCGGAAGGTGGATGCCAAAAGATGAGAATGACGAGAGTACTTCAGATGAAGACAGCCAAACTGAATACCACATTTACCACGAAGGCACTTCTGATACAGAGAGTATCGATTCCGAAAATAGTACTTTCGAGGTGAATGATGAATCGATACAGCCGATCCTTTCTGAAATTATTTCAGCAGAACCCATCGAAGCTTCTCCTCAATCGGTCCATCTTGAAGATAACATAACTCTCAGAGGTGACGATGATCAACACCAACCTGAACCTGAGGAACAATTAGGGCGTGGTCATCGTGATAGAAGACTACCAATCAAACTGGATGATTATGTACTATCCAATGACTCCGAAGACTACGGACTGTTGTCATATCACCAGGCGATCAGCGAATAAGGGAAAAGTAAATGGAAGGAAGCGATAGAAGAAGAAAAAGAAGCACATGTGGAAAATTCTACATGGAAATTAGTCGACAGGAGTGAAGCAAAAGACAAGAAAATAATCAGTAGCAGATGGATATTCAAGATAGAAGATGATGGTCGGTATCGTGCTCGCCTTGTTGTTCGAGGTTGTCAGCAACGAAGAGGTATTGACTACAACGAAATTTCCAGTCCTGTTGGAACTGATAACTTGAGAACGCTAATAGCATTTGCCGCTATGAAGAATTTCAGCATCATGAAATTTGATGTCAAAACTGCATTCTTATATGCTGAATTTAACGAGGACATCTACATGAGCCTTCCTGAAGGATATGAAGGAGCTAATAAGGTCTGCAAGCTACAAAAGTCATTATACGTCTTAAAACAGGCACCGGCACTGTGGAACTCGAAACACAAATATCCTACAAAAACATGGTCTGATGCAGCTCAAAACCGAGCAGTGTGTATTCGTTAATGAAGACAGATCAATGGTTCTTGAGATACACATAGATGACGGTTTGCTTGCGGGTTCAGACAATGGAGAAATTCCTTGATCATCTACAGAAGGAGTTCGAAATCAAAATTGATGAGAATCCTGATACATATTTGGGTATTACCTTCTCAAAATCTTGTGGTGAGGTGGAATTATTCCAGGAAGGATATGCACAACAATTTGTTGATGAATATCGGATAACAGATGCCAAACCAACTTCCACACCTTTAGTTGTGGGATCTATACATAACCCAAATACAAGTAAGAATGAAGTCGACTTTCCATTCAGAGAAGCTGTTGAAAGTTGATTGTATCTTTCAACGAAAACTCGACCTGATATTTCGCTAGCCGTTAGCATAAGTAGCCGACATGTTGAGAAACCCACCCAATCAGATGTAGTGAACTTAAAGAGGACAATCAAATATATCAACTCTACAAAATATTTTGGTATTTTCTACAATACATTCGAGAAAGATGCTATCCTCACTGCCTTCTCTGATTCCGATTATGCAGGGGATGAAATTACAAGAAGAAGTACCACAGGATTCGTGATAATCTTCAACGGTGGCCCTGTCAGCTGGACATCAAGAAGACAGCCCATAGTGGCTGAAGCTGAGTACATCGCTGCGACAGAAGCTGCCAAAGTTCTGATCTACTCGAAGAATTTCGTCTCCGAGCTCACTAACAGAGATGTACCTGCAGAATTGAATATTGTTAACCAGAGTACCATCAACTTGGTGAATAATGGTGTATTCAATCGCCGAAGTAAGCATATTGATGTATGATTCCATTTTATCAAAGAAAAAGTTGAAGAAAAGTTGATCACCATTAAGTATCGCCCCACTTCATATCGAATTGCGGATATTTTGACTAAACCACTTTCTACATTCAAATTTGAGAAATTTGCAAAAGGAATGGTGTGTTGAAGTGTTTTTTATATCATGTTTATAGTTAGTTATATGTTTGGAACAAATTAATTCGTTGCGATTAAAGTGATTATTGCTTTTGGTATTACAAAATTAGAAGGGTGTGTTGAAATAAATAACTTTGTACATTTATGTGAACCCTGTAGGTGTGATAACTGCAAGATCACTTCATATAATTGTTAATCATGCTGTCACTACTGACAGTCAGTCACATCATCTCCCTATTGTACTACTGTGTATGGTGTATTGGTATTTCACTTTATATTAAATCATTGCCACAATTCCGAACTTGCTTTCTCTCAAGAACCCTGCTCAACATAGACAACCAATCGTTCAGGATTACAGTTGGCCTTCGTTTGGGACCATCGCTTTGTGTTTGCAATAGATGTAAATATGGATCTATCGTAGAAGAGAATGGAACACATGGTTTGAGCTGGACATTCAGTTCGGGTCGTTTTTTAAGACACCATGCTGTGAATGATCTGATGAAACAAGCTCTCACAACTGCGGAAATTCCCTAAGTATTAGAACCTGTTGGAATACGTAGAGACGACGGAAAACGTCCAAACAAAATGACCCCCATACCCTGGAAATTCGAAAAGCCTTTGATTTGGGATTTCACATGTGTAGATACTGTTGCAGCCTCTCATCGTATAACGACCCCAATCACGAAAGGTGCTGCAGCTACTTCTGCTGAGAAATTGAAACCTCGAGAGTATTCTGATCTCACCCCCAGGAAATTCCAGAAGAAATTGAGAACAATTATAAAGTGTACTAATGATTCTAGATCATATGCTTTTCTGATTCAGCGCATTAGTATGGCAATTCACAGAGGAAACGCCGCATCAGTTATCCCTCCCTCATCCCGAAAACTGGATGACATTTTCTTATAGCCTCAAAAACCTTCTATTCAAAGACGAGAATGCCTTGATGAATCTAAGAGAAATACCATTCTGATGGAACGACACGATAGAAGAATGTTTGATAGAAATACTTCCTTTGATATCAGCATCAATGATGTATGCAGTCATAACTACAACAACACCATCAGTCCACTTGTGCATGTGAATGCCCAAATTTTCGGACTGAATAGGTTGAAAAATATTGGCAACACCTGCTTCATGAATAGCGTAATACAATGTTCATCGAATATCATATGGTTGCTCGAGTATCTCAGAAAAGACGAGCAAATGCTTCAATAAAACAATTGTGGTAGTGATACAAGAACTTTGGTCGAAAGATTCGACTGATAGGGTGGTGAATACTGTTTCTTGAAAAGCCAGATACAAATATTCGCAACTCGATTCGGGGGGGGTACGCTCAATAGGATGCCCAAGAATACCTCAGATATTCATCGGAAGGACTTCGTGAAATGTGAACAGAGTGATAGGAAAGCCCAAACCTATCCTGTCAGAAATTGATGATGAATTGACCGACCATGAAAAGGTACAGGAGTCTTGGTCAATATATCTGAGAATGGACAACTCAAAAATAGTTGATAACTCTGTTGGTCAACTGGAATCAACGTTGGAGTGTACTTTCTGTGGCCATTGTTCTTTCTCTTTTGACTCCTTCTGGCACTTTTCACTTCATATTCCACAGAAAACTGACCAGCTCAGACGTCACAATATTAAGATTCATTTACTAATGAAAAAACTTTGGCTGGCGAACACAAACCAACTGTAGTGAATGAAAGGAAAAGATAAAATGAACAAAGTCATTATCTATACATAAGTTCCCCAAAATATTAGTTATTCACTTGAATTTATTTTCGCCGATGGATAGATCCAGGGGAAAATTGAACGTCACCATTGACTTTTCTCTTGAAGGATTAGACATGAGTAATTACTCAACAGATAACATAACTCCATGTCGCTACAACTTGAATGATGTGTCCAATCATAGTGGAACATCCTATAGCAGACACTACACGGCTTAATGTAGGCACCCTCATGCGGACACATGGCACGAGTACAATGACTCAAGAGTATCACCGATATCACCAGAATCCCTCATAAGTGGTGGAGCATTTGTCCTCTTCTATGACCAAATCATTCTTTGATTTTTTTCCTGTTGTATCGTATTTTGTACTCAAAAATTACTTCTTGCTTCAATAGATCATTTTACATAGTTAACCGGAAACATTCATATTTGCGACTTTTGAATAATTCTCAAAACGACTGTGAAGTCTCAAGCCTCAAAATCGTATATTTCCCTTGTTACTTGATCAAGAATGAAGCGATTCACACGATCCATGTCATTCTAGAAAATTGGAATGAAAATGACTTTATTTGTCACATATTGACAAGTGGGGTGTTGTTGAATTTATAATGTCATTCTCGATCGAAATAAGTAAAAATATAGAGGATGCCCCATTTGAAAATCGAGAGTTGGGGTGATTTCCGGTCAAACCGAAAGTACGGCAAAGTAAGTAAATATGTGAAAAAATGTTAATTGAACTATAATACACAACCCTCAAATTCCGTTTTTCTATCTTCAATAATAAAAAAGTTATTGGGGTGAGCCACCTCAGAGAATCATATATATTTAATATATTTAATTGTGACATGCACAAATTATAGATGCGACATCTTTGAATGGCGGAGTGAAACTCAACGATAGTGCTGTGAAATCCGAAGGCAGGAAATTCCGTGAAACATCGATAGGTCACCAACAGTTGTCAGCATAGGCCAATCCACAACACCAAATGTCAAGCTTCTAATGCGTGCAGAGTTACGCAAAAAATAATGAAAGAAGAAAAAAAGTTTTGTTTCAATTTCAGGCGAGCCCACCATCCGCCTACAGCTGTTCCATGATTTCCCAATCATCAGGACGGCTTGAATCTCAAACAAACTTTTCAGAGTGCCAATACCTACTTTTCACAGTGCTAACACCTATTGGCAAGGACAAAAATGTAAAATGCCCAAAACTATGAAGGTGACATCCATAATTTGCGGGGTGAAACTCAACGATAGTGCTGTGAAATTCGCAGGCAGTAAATTTCGCGCAACATCGATGGGTCACCAACATTTGTCAGCACAGGCCAATCCACAACACCAAATGTTGAGCTCTAGTGCGTTCAGAGTAACGCAAACAATAATAAAAGAAGGAAGAGAGTTTTGTTTCAATTTCAAGCAAGCTCACCATCTGCCTACAGCTGTTGCATGGTTTCCCAATGATCAGGATGGCTTGTTGTCTCCCTTGAATCCTGAACAAACTCCTCAGAGTGCTAATACCTACTGGCAAGAACAAAAATGTGAACTACACAAAATTATAGATGCGACATCTATATTTTGCGTAGTGACACTCAACGATAGTGCTGTGAAATGCGAAGGCACGAAATTTTATGCAACATCGATAGGTCAACTGTTTGACCTTTCCACTGGGTGTCTTGTGGTTTATCATTCAGTTAACAAAGGAACAGAAGGGCTCTTGTCTTTATCAAGGAATACCTACATAAGGAAAAACGTTTCACAGCAGGTATACCAGCACTAAGATGTCTAGAAACCCTGGTGTATGCACTCATATCTGAAAATGTGTGGGATCAAACGTGCGACAATATGGCCTGCTTGATTTCTTAGATGGCGACCTGATTCGAATGATTGTTGAGTAGATGTCAACACCAAAGAGCAACTCTCCTAAGAAATTTATTCGGACAATGTTCAGTCCGCTCCGAAATCGTCAAAGATGTGGAAGAACTAGATTCCGCAATTCAGCCATTGTCTTCAATCATTTGGGCAGACGGCGACCAGCGACAAACAGTTTAGTTTTCTTTACTTTATTACTACATCCACCTTTCGAATCGAATCGCCGCCATTACAACGAATCAGTATTTTCCCAAGATTTTAGGTTATATTTATTTTTGATTACGACGAAAATGGCATAAAAAGACACTGTCGGCCTAGAATTTGATTCTTGTTTGCTCTTGGCGTTTGGCTTATTCAGTTGTGGCGTTAGAAAATCGAGAATTCCGTTTTCATTTCGAGTTATTCATTTATTCAAAATGAAGTGCTTGGTTCCATCTTGTGAAACTGAAATGACATTTTATGTAAGTAAAATATAGTATATAATACCATTGTCTCTTTATATCAGTATAGAACTCTTGTCTATGCTTTAGACAATGATAGAACAATACAATTTAAATGATATTTGATTTCTGAAACACTTCAATTTTATTTTTTCAGGCTCACTCTTCCGAGGCACGATGAGAGGAAGAAATCAAAGATCAATTGAGTGACAAAAATTGTGTCTGCAGTGTGCAGGATGATATATATTGTGGTAAAGAATTAAATCACATTATTGAGACCTGAAGCTATCCCCAAACTAAGTTTACGAAAACCCTATTTACCGTAAATCCAAACAATTCAGAGGAGTTTCAGGTTAGTTGATTAAGAGAAAAATGAAAAGCGAGTAGAGAACATATATATAAACATTTTGAGTAGGTTATTTATTCATTTTTGAGAAAAATTATTCATCTTATGGAAATAAATTACTTATAGTTGGCTAGCACACCTAGTTATTTGTATTGATTACATTTTTTAAAACCCATGTATTCATTTCAGGAGTTCGGAGATTTTGTTATCCACATCAGCAAACAGCAGGAATAAAAACATTGGGTCAATTGAAAATCAGAATGAAAGGAATATCAGTTTGGTTCAATTTCACTAAGATGAAGGAAACCTGCTTTCAGAAAAATCTTACCAATACAAGGAAAATATTGTCACTAGGTACTTTTGTAATATGACCAATGGATGAAATTTCTTCTTCAGAAGAGGTAAGATATTAATTGAATTGTTATGTTGGAATTTCATTACAAAAACAGTTAATCTCTTAATCTTTCGAATTTAAACTTGTTTTTCAAAAATATTCCCATTTAATGTTACACTCTGAAATTCAAAATATCTTGCACTACATTTGATGTTCTTTATTTTGTGACTATAGATATCAAATAGTCATTTATGCAACAAGTGCAATAAACGCTTTTTGCATGAGTTGCATACAATATTTTTTCTACGTTCATGCAAAAATAAAAAAATGTTTTATTTAGGTGGCACTAAGTGTGGGAAAATAAAAAGCGTAATTAAATAGCAAAATATTTATTAATTAATTAGCACTATCGATTTGCATGAGAAAGTTAGGAACGAATACCTATGTTAGGAACAATTCAACTCATTTTTGATAAATTGTATTTTCTAGTAATTCCGTAATCCAATATGCAATAAATATGATTGAAAATAATATGAATATGCAATTGTTTAAAATGTAATACAATATCACAGAAAATGGACTAAAAATAGCGTCGATTTGAACGTTTATGTTTGTCATGATCACAAAACGCTGTAGTAGAATGACAGATGAGTGCAATAAACATTTTATCAGAGGAACAAATAAAATCATGTATCATTGTATACTAGATGGATTGTGTTTCAAGTTGTTTCATTCCAATGTTGAAAAAGTTCCTTTTGATGCAACCTGTGCATTTTTTATTAGCTTGTTCACAAATACCAGGAGAAAACATGGCAATATTTCAATCCTTTGTGTGAAATTTTTTATATCTATGAAATCCTAAGCTTATCTTCAGTCTGAATGTCAATAGTTGGTGACCATTCCATTCTCCACTCATATAGATTGCAGCATTTGTAAACTATTAATACAGGAATTTCAATACTTTTGAGAAATGATTTTCATTATCCATTCCTAAAATGTCTATTTCAACATATTTTCTCAAGAAAAAAAGGCACATTAGGAAAGAAATGACAGCCTATTAAAATTTGGAAAGTTGAATCTTATTGAGTGGAGTTTTTTTACATTGTATACATTGAGAGTTGATATATCATTGAATGCATCTGCAGTTGTAAGTAATGGAAAGTTCATTCTACATTCCATACAATTGGACACTACTGTTGAAAAGCTATTTAGTGACAAACAAGATTTTGGTAAAGTGTGGTATAAAGTTGCAGGCTCTCTCTTTTTTGTGAGTTCTGCTATCATTTAGTTGTCCCTCAATGTTCATATATCAATCTGATGAAATCGAATTCAATAATGAATATTCTTGAAACATTTTGAAATACCATAACTTCATGATAGAAAAGTGGAATGAGATTTCAAATATAATGGATTTTGACAATTTTTTTTAATGTTTTTCAATTTTTAGGAGAAAATACTGTGCACAGGGAAACTAAAGTTCAAAAAGTCAACACTGCAAATTTAGTATTTCTGCTAGATCCTTCCTGTAGATGAGGAAACCTGATGCGAAACAGAAAGGGTCACACATCATTCGCAGCCTACAAGCACATTAGAATTATATGAGGTAAAAATTTATTTCTGTATACTTATGGTTGATAATTCATAATTGTGAGGTTCTGCCTGGAATTTACAAATTATTGGAGTTGTATTTTTTAAAATTGGATTCAAAAACTGCCTTTAGTATGCCTTATTTAATGCATCTATTTCATCACTATGAAACAAACTATCCACTTGAAGATAGCAATAGTGAAGGTTTCTAATGAGCAATGAAAAAGTCAATAAGAGATATCAAAAAGATTCATAACTACAGGTTGATATGAGGTGAAATGAATATGACTCATATTTAGTTTAGTTGAAGTAAAGATGTTCCTTTTGAAATGACCAAGCTATTTGTATGTTGTCTTGTCTGTTTGTAAGGCCATTAGGTGCAATTCACACAGAACAGGTGCGTGGTGGTGGCGAGGGACTGGCGTGGTGTAGACGTGGAGTAGACTTGGTGTGCTCAATAAACACAGAAGGGATACCGACGTTTGTCATTCGTCAGTTACCTACTTGTGAAGCAATGTGAAAATGCTCTCTTAAAAAGAATGTGACCTGTTGGACCTTGTGAATGTATATAACATATAAAAGAAAAGGAGATACTGGGTACATCGTTCGTGGTTAGATAAAGGAAAACTAGTGGTTTGTTCAACGTTATGCGGAAGCTCAACATGAACCCTGAATGTTTTCAAAGTCATGCAGTTGCACTTTGTAGAACTCTATTTCAAATTTAATAGCAAAATATTCAATAATTAATTAGCACTATCGATTTGCATTGATAAAGTTGGGAACGAATGCCAATGTTAGGAACAATTTAACTCATTTTTGATAAATTGTATTTTTTAGTAATTTCGTAATCCAGTATGCAATAAATATGATTGAAAATAATATGAAATATGCAATTGTTTAAAATGTAATACAATATCACAGAAAATGGACTAAAAATAGCTTTGATTTGAACGTTTATGTTTGTCATGATCACAAAACGCTGTAGTAGAATGACAGATGAGTGCAATAAACATTTTATTGCACTAATGCAATAAAGAACCAGTTTTTTCACCATATATAGTTCAATAAAGTTTTGGTTTTTGCATGAACGTAGAAAAATAATAATTCCAGTTTCATATATTTTATTTGGGATAACCATGTTCTCATTGGATTCTTATTTCTAGCTGATATACACCTTTTTCATGACAGGGTGGCCTGATATATTATACTCAGCATAATATAATTTACCCCACACAAATAAAATTCAAACTCATAATATTTAAAATTGATATGAAATGTCAAAAACTAGTATTCAAATAAGTGATTCATGAATAATTTTTCATTTAATATTGATTTATATTTGTGGAAGGTATGAATGAAGAACAACTTTTCAATCATTCCCATCGAAACTTCACTAGGTACATTTGTGTTTTATATTTCACTTGACACAGTGTGAAAATTAATTATTCTTGAAATTTTCAGGAGGCAAATTCCGCATATGAAATAAAATTCAGCATATCTAGGGAAAATTCAGTATTTCTGTGTCCTGTCCATTTGGTGGATGAAGAAAAGCCAATACGTCCTTGACAACACAGGATCATTTGAGGTATATATTGTCATACACATTTATATTACCTCGCTTTCGTGTCTGTTCGGTACAAATCTTGCAATCGATTTTAAACTAACTTCCTGATGAGTTTTAAAACTTCAGACATAGCTCAGAACTAGTTGACAATGCAATATTAAGTCGCTTTCATGTCTGTATATCTGTTTGTTTGTCTGTAGAACGTTTACGGAACAAAAAGTTAGGTTAGGATTACACAATATCTAAATAGCACCAACAGAATGATCGATGAGTCAATGAGCACTGAATTTAACTGCCTTCCAAATAGTCACTCAATGTAACAACTAAATGAATTACAAATAAATTAATGAATAACCTACTAAACATCGTTAGAATACAGAAAATAGTATGACACATACATTTCCCTGAAATTGAAAACAAGCAAATTAAAGGGTTCATTTTATGTATTTTACCATGTTTATATTAACTCGCTTTCGTTGTCTGTTGCTTTCGGTACATATCTTTTAATAATAATAGCAATCCATTTTAAACTAACTTCCCGATGAGATACTTGATCTTCAAACATAGCTCAAAACTGGATGACAATGCAATATCAACTCGCTTACATGTCTGTCTGTTTGTCTGTAATAATAATAATAATAGTAAAGAGCGATCGATTTTAAACTAAATGAAATAAACCTGAAATTTGCCATATGTCTCTGTCATCATCTCATTAAGATGTCTTTTTAGTCCGTTTTATAAACGTGGTATTTTAAAAAAATATATCTAAATTTCTGGTTGACGTTCAATAATTATTGGAATTGTTTTTTTTAATATTTAGTGGTTGATCGATCTTCACCTTACTTGATACACATATTGCATATGCCAAATATCTTTGCATCACATCAAAATAATGATTCACCTAGATATATAATCATTTACAGCTTCTACTATAAAAAATCTCTTCTGAACATTTTGTCCCATTGAGTATGTAATAAAAAGTATATATTTATCAAATTCTTTATGGAAAACCACTGTTAGATTGAAATGTATGTAATTTTTTTCCTAAAATAAGATTTTCTAAAGTTTTTACTCTGAATGAGTTTTTACTCTGAATGAGTTTTTGGTGTTCTTCTCTGACAGGTGAAACCTTAAATTTCAATTGAAATGAAATTTGGGGTATTTCTTGTTGTCTGAATGAAAGTTATTAATTTTTTTTGTACATTGTTTGTCTTAAAAAAAATATATCAGAATCAAATATATATATATATATATATATATATATATATATATATATATATATATATATATATATATATATATATATATATATATATATTTTATAATTTCTTGACCACATGTTTTTTTTCTTTGTTTTCTCGAAATAAGGGCCTTAGTCAGTATATGTATTTTTTATTTGATACGAAATTTCAACAAACATTGTTTATGTCATCTTCAGGTAAATTTTTAAAAATAATGTAAAACATCTAAAGTTAAAAACATTAAACAAATATGATTAAAATTCAAAGAGACGTTCAAAACTTACAATATAATTTAACAGTTATTCTTTCAATATTTCGTGTTCATGTTGAAAAGGGAAACATTCTCTATTGAATAGGAAGATTCTTCTGTAAAGTGAAAAATCCACGATAAAAATTAAGTTATTTTTTGTGAATGTCTAACATAAAACAACTACTTTCCCGGCTAAAGCCACGCTGGACATTGAACTCCATCTGATAGATATTCTGAAAGGACCCTAACTCAATGAGTTCTTAATTAAGACTGGAATAGAAAATCAAATACTATCTGAATAAAAATGCAAATTTTCAATTTTAGATTTTTTCTATTGAGTTAGGGTCCTTTCAGAATATATATCAGATGAAGTTCAATGTCCAGCGTGGCTTTAGCCGAGGAAGTAGTTGTTTTCTGAAGGACATTCAAAAAAAAAATTCATTTTTATCGTGGATTTTTCAATTCATAGAAAAATCTTTCTATTCAATTGAGAATGTTTCCCTTTTCAACATGAATACCCCACAAGATGTTATCTTGAACGATGGAAGATAGTGACTAAAGTTTATCTTCCAGTCGCAGATGATTCCACATCTGATTTCA
Source organism: Gonioctena quinquepunctata (assembly GCA_018342105.1). Taxonomy (NCBI): domain Eukaryota; kingdom Metazoa; phylum Arthropoda; class Insecta; order Coleoptera; family Chrysomelidae; genus Gonioctena; species Gonioctena quinquepunctata. The sequence goes on along the minus strand of JAFIRS010003771.1, from coordinate 35,313 downwards.
TGAACATCCTGTTCATAGTTTCAAACAAATCAATTCGTGTTCATATTTCACAATTGGAATGAACATTGTTGAATATCTGAGATTGCTAGTATCGAGTTTGTTTTTATCTGTTATCATTTTTTAAATACATTGGAGTGTTTGACATATTTAGTTGTAGTATGTAGGCTCTATTGTTATAATTTATGCAAGACTTTTTCGTGTCAAAATGTAAAGATCAGTTTATTTTCATTACTATTTTTTTCTTTTGTCAAAATTTCAACCTTGTCAAAATCGAATTTACGTTGATTTTCCTTTTCATGTTTAGACAATGGTGTGATGTCTGATTTTAATCGTATTTGTTTGATGTTATGTAACGTATTCTGTTTTTAACTCTACATGTTTTACATTATTTTTAAGAATTTGGGTAGTAAGATCATTCTTGCAAACTTATTTTATTTTCCTTTACAGATCAAGAAAATTGAACCTTGCAGATACAGTTTATTCAGAAGAGGAAAGAAGATAAAATGGCTGATGATTTGAAACCCAGCAAACATCACCTAAATGGCGCTGTAAAGGCGAGATGCTTACTTTCCGGCAATCAATCAATGGCCCATCTAAGTCTACAAATCATTGGGCCAGCTCGCCGCGTCCACCGGCCGGCTGCCGGCCGCCAAAAGAGCCGCAAGAATAGCCAATGAATATGTAAGTGGAACACAACTGGGCCTCTGCTGGCACTTTCTGACCACCGCTGGCCCACATATGATGGGGAATTATCGGCAAGATGGTGGTCATTATATACAAAAATCGGGAAAACTTCAATGGTTTTATTGTTTACCCAGGCACTTCTAGACGGCGGTGATATACTGGAACACTTCTCAACACAATACTGGCCCATTTGTAACCCATTATATAACCGGTGTTATATACATTTATAAATACGTATATTATGGCTAGCAAAATAGTATAGGAAAAATAATTTAATAACATACACAAACGCAAAAATTGTGCCCTTTCCAGAGAAGTGTTATTTCCATTTTATTTTAAATAGCCCCTAGATATGCAAATCGCTTAGATACCCTCTAGATTAGTCTAGGAAACTCAGTGAATAATTTTGAATCATTATTTCTGTTATTGAAAAAGATTGTTGCAAATCAATTATTATAAAAGACTTTACAATGATTTGCTATTAAAAATTCAGATAAACATTTTTTATTCATGAAGTTGTATCAAATGTATTTGCAACAAGAAATATAATTTTTAATAACTCAAAAATAGTAACATGAAATGACTACTACTTTACGGGTAATGCCAAGGTAAGTTCTATTACATGGGGTTGTTCTAAATTAACTGTAAAATATTTTTTGTTTCAAATAGGTCGCAATTTCTTATTTGTGCTCATTATTTAATTTCAAACAACTATATACCAAAACATATTGCTATATTTATTCAAGATATGGGTGGTCTACTATTGAACCTAATCAAAACAATTTTTTGTGTACCTCGTATACTTAGAGAGATAGGGCAATACTGACCAACCATTTTTCATGACATGCACCAACTTACTACGGTGGTTGCATTTCAGTGAAGTTATTAAAAAAAAAAATTTGTTAGACTTTTTGGATATATGTATATATAAAATATATAGATGAACAGCTAACGAACATTAAAATAACATATAAAATGAAAGGAATAAACAAAAATTAAATATTCTTCTATGAGTACACAAACATAAAACAAATATTCCAATTTAATAAAAAAAAATAATTCCTAATCTTGAGACTACATAGGATTTTTTTATTGGCCATCCCTCCTTCCCTGTCGGGGGCATTTTGTAGCCAAACCTTTATGGTGTTCTCAACTTCACTAAATGTCGCATTCTGGGCCATTGGATTTTTTCTTACACATACTGAAATCAAACAAAATTTACTGTTAATAAAATATTATACATATTTTATAAAAAATAATATTTTTGACAGACACTGCCCTCTGGTATAAGAGCAACCGAAGGACATGTGTATCGGGCTCGTTGGCCTTTGTCATCACGGTATAGCCAAGCGCAACACTTGGTTGCAAGCTAAAACAATAAACAAGCCCAATCAGCAACAGAACCGTGACCACAAGACAAAAATCAACATCATTCACAGAGGCGGCTATAGCTACTTGCGTTTCAACCATCCCTTGCAACAAAGTGTACAAATGTTTGTACTTCGCTACACATTTGCCATCTTCAGGTGATGTCTATAGTTTCGAACTCGAAACTATAGACATCACCTGAAGATGGCAAATATGAAATCGGACCTTTTGAGGTCCAAAATCACAGAACCTGGAGGGAATCCCGAGAAACCATCTATTCTCAACACATTATACCCGCGAAAATCTACGAAGAAACATATATATATATATATATATGAAAACAATTTTTTCGGCATTCAGACAGGAAAATGACAACTTAAAACTGAAAAATAAAAATGTGGATCGGCCAGGAATCGAACCTGGGACCTTTCGATTTCTAGTCGAACGCTCTACCGTGTGAGCTACCAGTCCATGTTAGAATCCGGCGATTCACATCTTTAAATTCAGTTCCATGTTGGTGACGAAGATGATGATGGGGGCTATTGTGATGTATGCAAACAGTATCGTATACAACCTAATTGAATTTAATTGTTTATTCCTGGTGTCAATCCTATTTTGGATCTTCGACCAACTTCAAAACTCGAAATTCTCAGGTGTGTATAACTAGAGCCAAGTAATATATAATATATAGTGGGAATTAACGTCTGTAATTATTATCTATGAAAACAATTTTTTCGGCATTCAGACAGGAAAATGACAACTCAAAACTGAAAAATAAAAATGTGGATCGGCCAGGAATCGAACCTGGGACCTTTCGATTTCTAGTCGAACGCTCTACCGTGTGAGCTACCAGTCCATGTTAGAATCCGGCGATTCACATCTTTAAATTCAGTTCCATGTTGCTGACGAAGATGATGATGGGGGCTATTGTGATGTATGCAAACAGTATCGTATACAACCTAATTGAATTTAATTGTTTATTCCTGGTGTCAATCCTATTTTGGATCTTCGACCAACTTCAAAACTCGAAATTCTCAGGTGTGTATAACTAGAGCCAAGTAATATATAATATATAGTGGGAATTAACGTCTGTAATTATTATCTATGAAAACAATTTTTTCGGCATTCAGACAGGAAAATGACAACTTAAAACTGAAAAATAAAAATGTGGATCGGCCAGGAATCGAACCTGGGACCTTTCGATTTCTAGTCGAACGCTCTACCGTGTGAGCTACCAGTCCATGTTAGAATCCGGCGATTCACATCTTTAAATTCAGTTCCATGTTGGTGACGAAGATGATGATGGGGGCTATTGTGATGTATGCAAACAGTATCGTATACAACCTAATTGAATTTAATTGTTTATTCCTGGTGTCAATCCTATTTTGGATCTTCGACCAACTTCAAAACTCGAAATTCTCAGGTGTGTATAACTAGAGCCAAGTAATATATAATATATAGTGGGAATTAACGTCTGTAATTATTATCTATGAAAACAATTTTTTCGGCATTCAGACAGGAAAATGACAACTTAAAACTGAAAAATAAAAATGTGGATCGGCCAGGAATCGAACCTGGGACCTTTCGATTTCTAGTCGAACGCTCTACCGTGTGAGCTACCAGTCCATGTTAGAATCCGGCGATTCACATCTTTAAATTCAGTTCCATGTTGGTGACGAAGATGATGATGGGGGCTATTGTGATGTATGCAAACAGTATCGTATACAACCTAATTGACTTTAATTGTTTATTCCTGGTGTCAATCCTATTTTGGATCTTCGACCAACTTCAAAACTCGAAATTCTCAGGTGTGTATAACTAGAGCCAAGTAATATATAATATATAGTGGGAATTAACGTCTGTAATTATTATCTATGAAAACAATTTTTTCGGCATTCAGACAGGAAAATGACAACTTAAAACTGAAAAATAAAAATGTGGATCGGCCAGGAATCGAACCTGGGACCTTTCGATTTCTAGTCGAACGCTCTACCGTGTGAGCTACCAGTCCATGTTAGAATCCGGCGATTCACATCTTTAAATTCAGTTCCATGTTGGTGACGAAGATGATGATGGGGGCTATTGTGATGTATGCAAACAGTATCGTATACGATGTAAAAACATGTCAAGAAACATTATATATAGCCTTTCAGTAGTACATATTCCAAATATCCACTTGGCTAAACATATTTTAGGGTGCATTTTGAATTTTTATCTAAAAGCATATCAAATATATCTTGGTATATCATTCTTAAGTTTTTCATTTGTGTTGTGTTCGACCATTTTCTGTTAAATTGAATTCCCATTGCAATTCCAAGTCTTCAGCCATTCGATTTGGTTGAAAATTCGAAGGAATTTTGAATCACCCTGACGTCACTGATCATTTGTCCGCCAGATAAAAACGGCTGCCAGAAAAAGGCCGCTAACTTCACACTGATCTGCTAAATAGGGCTTTTTGAATTAATGCAAAGTTGAATATAATCTAAATTTGTAATTCAGAATTTTTAATGACTCTGTTATTGAATTACAATGAAACGGGAAGCACAATTCCTCAATTACTTCTTATTAACTTTGAGATATCACTAAAAAATGATATGAAGTTCCTTTTTTTTAAATAATCATTTTCATTTCAAATATATATTATCTATAGGGATAAGGGATTAATCATGTTTTGGATACAATCCGCCAAAGGAAACTGTCGTTTTGTCCAATTAAATATTCAATGTCAAATTTCAGCAAAAAGTTGTAATTAATATTGAAATACATTTTTACAGGTTTTCTGAAAAACTCCAAAAATTATCTATAATATATAATAATGAAATATGATATTAAAATGCATTGGAAATGAAATGGAAGCCCCTCCTGTTGAATTGCAAGAGGTTCGGGCTCTCTACAGATTTTCCCAACATTTTAAATATGATCTTGGGTAAAAGTAATTCAAAATAAATAAATTCTGATACAAATCACATTGAAATATTTATTTCAGTTGTATTATATATGTAATAGATTAAGATTATTTATGTTTCTTGGGTTCAATAAAAAATTATTATTATTTTACATCTCATTATATTGATTTTTCCAAAAAATATATGTCCAATGGTTGTGTATTTTTTCAGACGTAGCTCATTTTCGAATAAAAAGCTTTGCATATCTCTGTCTTTTAGCATAGCCTGCAAAGCTTCTGAGCAAAATCATTCATTCTGACTGAATAACAACCCATCAACATTTTGAAAAGGTCTTTGTGGAATTCTTCACATGACGTGAAGTATTGCCTTGAGTGTTCAAGAATTTGGTTTGGTTTGCTCATGCCAGCCTTTTCTGAAACTGGTTCTGGAATCCAATGGTTGTCTTGGAGTGGCTCCGAACTGGAAATATTAATAATAAAACACTATTTAAATAGGTTCAATAAAATATAAGTAGTGTGTGTTGTTTGGGAATAAAGAGAAAAAATGGTTTGAAAAAATCGTCAATAAATATTTTTGGTGAAAAATATGTTGTCTATACCTATATTCAATATGTGTCATTATCATTTTTAGTTTGGGAATTGAATTGATTGCCCGAAAATCAATTGATTACAAAGGCGGTGCCATGAAAATAATTTTTTAAGATGAAAAAAGAAACCAAACATTCTCCAAACCCTTGTGATCAGAGGAAACCAATTGTTTATTTATTTTTTTCATTAAGACTTCGCTCTTTCATATATTTTTTTCACTTTTATCCTTGTATCATCATGTTGCTCGCTAGATTTTCCAACTTACGAACGGTCACTTAAATTCAACTCTCTCAAACTACTAAGGAATATAATTTAAAATTTCTGAGAAAGTGCTATGAATGCTAATTTATTTTTTTCCACTTGGAAATAATGGTGACACGCAGTCATGGATAGTCATAAAGTAAATTTTCCTCCTACAATCAATGAATCTTGTTTATTTAGTATATCTCTTGAAAGGGTATTGTGAAATTTTTATAATTAATTGATGAATTTATAAGCATTATTACATGAAATGTTGATCTATTCAGCAATTGCAAATGATAATATTTTTTGGTTTAATACATTGAACTGTGAGAATTTTTCTTTTGAACTTCAATGAGTGCATATATTTCCCAACAACGGATAACTCAACTGTTCATTTTGAATATCAATTTCGTTTTCAGACTTTAATAGAATATAATTAATATGGGTTGCTTTTTTGGGGCTAATATTTCGATCATTTTTCATACCTTTGAGTTATGTTTGTATTCATAACCTCCATAAGTTGGAAGACACATCGTATTGGTGTCCAGAATCCTATGACTTTGAACGTTAAATTTGAGTTAAAAAATACCTTAATTTATTGACATAGGAAAGGTCATCGTATCTCCTGAAGTAATTGGGAGCACAAAGTTTGTGCTCAGTGAGAGATTGTGCAAGTAGGTAACCCAAAATTGTGAAAATCGTTGGAGACTATAAATTTACCCAAAAATCAAACTATATATCACAACCGAAACTTTTAGGACCAGGCTTCGATTTGAACTCCAGAACAGTACTTCGAAAATGGAATATATTATGCGTCAACACATTCTAAGCTCTGAGTGTTAATTCATTTGAAGTGCAAACAAAATCCTTAGAATTTATGCTTGGTTTATGCAACGTTCCCAAGAACTAAGCGAACTAATAACTAAGGATTCAACACTAGCAAATCAATGAGCGCGTTTATGGAACCCCTAGTACAAGAACTAAGAACAGTAGGAGATTTAAGCCGGTTCTGGCTCTCCCCCCACCACTATGACGTCACGTGTGACCTTGAATGGTTGCAGGTGTGCAATGTGTGTGTGTTTGACCTTGAGATTTGACTTTGAGATTTGTCATTGAGTTTTGACATGGGGTTTCGTCGACTTTGAGATTCGACTTCAGTTTTGACCTTGAGTTTGACCTTGAGATTCATAACATTAAGTTTTGACTTTGAGATTTGACCTTGAGTTTTGATGTTGGGATTGTTTCGGCAACCTTAAGATTTGATCTCGATGTTTGTTTGACCTTGACTAAAGTTGTGGTGTAAGCATACATATTCTGTGTAGTCATGACCTTCATGAATCCTTGTACTCTCCAAGCGAGGAGGGCATTCATCCTGTGAGAGAGGTAGGAGTGAACTGTGAGTATTGATGAATGTGCTGATGTTCAAGCGCGCACTGACCTTCACATCCATCTACTGGAAATGGGGTGGGATGTCTCTTATAAAATGTGTGGAGTCGTTGAAGGAAATCAGATGTTAGATAATATCATCAGAGTGAATACAGAGTACGAGAAGTTTCTCAATTGAGTGAGTGTATTTTTTATAAGGTGAAATAATCATATTTTTTCATACAGTCTTACTATGTCTTTTCTTCCAAAAGTTGTAGATTTGAAGAGAATCAATTCTTCAATAATTGAAAAGAGGGTGGGAGCTTTTGAACAAAGACCAATATCATCATTACCCATCGGTAAAGCTTTCAACATACTTGGTATGACGATTTGTATAACCCGATATGGGAGATCTATTCTAATGACATTACGTGATGATAATGATACTTTATTCAAATCATGGTTGTCAAAAAGTATTTCGGATGAATTCAATGCGGACGATGTCAGTTGCATAAATGTTTCAGATTTCAAATATACAATAACATATTTGGGTCAGAGCCCGCAAGTAGCGGGGAGTTTGAGAACTCGACCTCTAGTAGAATTCAACTACATTAAATGATAATATTGTTTATATGTTAATAGTTAGGATATAGTGATTTTATGTTGAATATAGATATTTCTCCATTAAAAATAACATTCAGTGTAGAAGTACTATATTTGGAGCATCACATTTTTCTCATGTAAGTAAAATTATTTGAATGTCAATGGAATATATTAACAATTCTTTTTTCGTTTCAGTTTTCAATATGTGGATGCATTATCGAGTCAATGTTGGACGGAAGCCATGGACATCAATACAGCCATCGATAGATTGAACTCCTACTTGAATGCTTTAAGTCAAGATGTCCTCCATGCTCAGTCTATGATTTGAATGTTTGCTTCGATGAAGATGAAATCCAAAGATGTCACATTTATCCGAGAAGTACGTCAAGGGTACAATACTTTGTGAGGAATTCAGCCAGGAGCCTTAAGCTTGCAACAATTCTGTGAAGAAATGATCAAATTGGATCTGGAAGGATTTCTCCACCCCCTTTACCATTCCCACTGATGACATCATCGAGAAATATCAACTATATGATGAATATGATGATGAATATGATCATGTAGATATTTGATATGAAATAAAACATATATTTACAAAATCTTGTTTATTTATTTTTCCATTACACATAAACATTATTGATATACTTAAAAATATTCAGATATAGTACAAAATAAAATATTGAACATTTCAAAGTGAATTACGAACAAGAGCCACCCAATGCATTGTAAGTCAAGAAGGTATCGTGTATAATGAGTGCATAGACTTTGGTGTTGGCTGGAAATTTATTTTTTCTTGTTTCGAACCCCAGCTTGATATCCACTGTAGATGATTTTGTAGCATTCGGTTGATGTAAACAATCAATGATGAACAGGGATTCTGTTGAAATGCTTCAAGGTCCATAGGAGGTTCACTCATATCTTGTCATAATAACTACGTTGAAAGTCCTCATATGCATAGTAAGCTGAAGAGAATAGTTTTTATCAAAGTCCAGGTTCCAACGCTCATATGGGTAGACTTCAGAGTTCAAATACACTCGGATGTTATTAATGTCAGCATTTATGAATTTTGTCACACCCAGTGCTCTGTTTTCGGATGCAGTGGTACTTTAAAAACCAATAATTATGAAGCGAGGTGTTTCCAAAGTGTTGGTTGTTTTATTGCCCATATGTCTCGAAGATGTACTGCAATGAGGGTAATTCATAAAAGATCCCACATACGATAAGCCAACTTGATTTTGAATTCAGACCACTCTTATTTATTCTACTGAATAATTTGAGCTTCTGCTTGTCATCGGGCTACATGTTTTATTTTCCATTCAATCTTTTGTAATTTCAAAGAGGCATCAACGTCTCCAATTATGAATTCTGAATGAACGAGCTATAATCAAAATCAGTTCTTGTTTTGCATTAAGAATGCTCTTCTTATAATCTCGGAAAACCCATCAAATATTTGAGAGGAAGTTTTTCCCCTGAATAAATGACTGGGTGCATCAATGATGTGTTGTTTTTGTGTCGGAAAGTCCCCATCCAGTTGTCAAAGCATGTGAGAGTGTGATTGACCAAATGAACCATATTCTTCATTGTGGATGTTATGCCTGGTTTTCGAACAACAGCAACTTGCTCACCACCATTTCATAGCGGATCTCATCGAAGAGGAATGCCAAAGCATTGTTGGAAAGATAGCATACTTTGTTCACTTCTTTTTGGAATGAATTTTCCTCAATGTAAATGAAACTGTCGGCAATGTCCAGTATTACATCTTGATTGTTGATTCCAAATTTGGATTTCATCTGAATTCTTGAACAATGGTGATCCATACGGCTTATAGGTATGCTCGTGCAGAGTTCTGAGAGAATGATCGACCACTGGTTCATTGCAAATATTCAACTTGTCACTGTTTGCTTCGAGTACCATTTAATTGTCGAATTCAGAGTCCAATCGATTTTAGAAAATTAAGATCTTTCTGACAATGTATGTCTTTGTCGTTCGCATACACTTGTGGAATGACCTTCTTCCTGGCAAGCTTTTCTTTTGACGATATTTGATGAATGACGATCTTTGTTTGGTGAAAATATTTCGTATTCACTGTTTTGTCGTTTGTTGTAGCAAAACCCATTACATTCGTTATTGTAATTTCTTCGATTCAATATGACAACTATTTCTTCCAACTACCGAAATCATGAGATTATTTCGATGATCCAATATGCGCAGAGTAATGTTGTCGATGAACTGACGTCCTTCCGGACTGATGGGCATATAAATAAGTTGTTTGGCTCTTTGTTATATTATAACCGGCTCAACATCAACGTCAAAATGAAAAAGAATATGATTCTCTTCGTCATTTATGTATGATCCTGAAATGATATTGCAATCAATCGAATGAGTCTCACGGTACAATATTCACAGGAGATGTAGATTCATGCATGCGATTTGCACTGAATTCTTTCTTCTCGAATCCCAACAGGGATGCTATTGAGTTTTCATGTTTCAGGTTCACTACATACTTTGATTGCATCATACATGTGAATGTATTATTGTTTGCTCGGAGGCTGAACAATTCATCCAATGTGGTGTCATCATATTTCGCGCCATGAAATACATGTAATTCAAGTTCTCGTTGATAACAGCATTTATTTCTTCTATCTCATATGCGCCACTGGTATTTATAACACGTTTAGAACGGCTGTGGCGGCTTTATTTGCGGAATGAAGAAAGTGATCAAGTTGTTTTTTCCGTGACTTTATTGTAGTTGTGTTGCATCCATAGAATCCCAAAAGCTTTAATCATAACGTATTCTTATCAGCTCAATGGTGGGTAGAAGTCTGCACTCGAACCTGGTTCCAACAGCTTGTAAGCTCGAACTTTCGTGACATGACTGATTGCATTCATGATAACAAATCATTTTATTGTTGTTCAAACTACATGCGAAATAATTTTCTTCGATTCCTCGGCGGCATTGTGTGTCCCAATTCAACTTGAGTTGTTATTGGCTAATATTACAATCATCGATGGTGCAATAACAACAAAATAGTTTTCGAGGTATGGGTCCATCCATTCACATCACTGGAATTTGATGTTCCAACACTTGCATTGTCCATATGATGTTCATAGCAATATTTATATTTAAAATATCAATATCCTCCTGAAGGTTTTTGGAAGTATTCCCAAACCGATGCAATTCATTAGCTGCACAAGTAATCATGACCTCTTTGGGCATATCCGCAAGTTGACCTTTACTCATTTTTTTCAAGCTGCTAATCTTGAATATGCGATGAGAGAGAATGCCCATTCTCTTAAAATACCTCGATCCATTTCGGCGTGAAATCCATTTTAGCTTTTCGGGTGATTGGAAGAAAAAACTTCAAGCATAAGTGTCCACACAATGTATTGTATTTCTACTCACGTTCATAATTATACATAATTTTTCGACTGCATGCGTACCTTTCCGGAAGTAATGGAAACTCCACTGGTGGGGGTAAATCTCCAAAACTGTCGAAATATGTTGCAACTCTTAATTTTCCTGATACAATATGTGTTCCTCGACGCTGAATCCATCAAATTGATGATGGCTGTTTCATGATTACGTAGTCCTGAGGTTGGCAAATTATCGCATGAACACACCACGAAAGTGTGGAATTTTCAATTGTGTGGCATAATATGTGAATCTATATCTGTGAGAGGTTTAAGAGGTAGGGCATCAGTGATTTTGATGTATAGGGTTTGAGATAGATACCGAGCCTTTGCGATGCGTTTCAAGAATAAACCACTACCCTTTTTCCAAAACTATCGCCTCCATCTTCTGTTATGATGTTTTATTTTCAGATCATTTCTGCTCGCACTTGCAATTTATAGCTGCATTATACCTGCACAGCACCAGAACTACCCAATGTAATCCGGCAAATTGGTATCAATGGTAAATTCCACCAACTTTAGGAATAGGTATTATGCGAGGTGTGCGAATTTTTTCTTTCCGCTGCTGCCTTCAAATAATTTACGTGCTGCTTCAAGTCCATTTTGTGGCCATCTTTCTATTGTTTGTCACGATTGATTACCTCCAGCTTTATGTAATTCATCGAACTTTTCGTACAATTCCTGCTCCGATGCTACTTTCTGATTTTTTTCGCCATTTTCTTCAATGCTTTATTTTTCCCTTCGTTGTTTGACATTGTTCACACACGCCATACCAGAAACACCTTTTCGCCTTCATTATGTTGTGGTGACAGGTAGGCAGCTATCTCTCACGAATGCCGTCCTTCGATTTGACCCTATCGGCACTGTATTCAGATTGTTTTGTCTGCTTTATGTCAGCTTCAATATCGTCGAGATTCTCCGAGTATTGAATGTCGTGTGTTTTACGGCCTATCTAATTTATTGATCCTGGATCGTTGCGTGCCAATCGTTTTGTAATTTGAATTCCGGGTCCACAATATTGATATCCTCCAGGTAAATGCAATTCAAACGGCAATTTATTTATTAAAATTTACAAATCTCGACCTTTTTTTATTATTCGATCTCTTGCTTTTAGCTGCTTGTGGTGGTAGACATTTAAATAAACATATCTCAATCTTGCCTAATAAGTTAATAGTGTCGAACCGTCAAACAATGCGCATTGTCAAGCAAGAAGAGTTTGCATGATAATTTAGATGAGAAATCGGACTGGATTAAATGGAGCGAACTCATTGAGACATGGCCCTACTTCCATCATCTGTTCGCTCATTAATCATCAGTCCGTCAAATTGTGAAAGACAAAATGCCATGATATCTCTCGGCATATCACAAGGATTGCGATTTAACGTTTATCTCTATTCAAAGTCTTGGAATCAACGAAATATGAATACTTGCGCTAATGTGTTAGCGCAATAAAAAGATTACGGTTTCTTCACATTCAGTAATAATGCGGAACATTGTGCAACCTCGATGCCAAACCAAATTCAGTGTTCATTTTGAATGTGTGATTTGCGAAAAGCAGATAATCCGATCATATTTTTGTATGGGACGCCATAAAGATATTGATTGCTTCTATCTAGCACAGACCTATTACGAGTCCCCAAACACTGGTGCGTGACAATACTAACTTCATCGTCATATTCACAAGACGAGATGACACATCATATTTTCTCTGATCAGTCTCGCCTGATGTCACGATTCAAGAATTTCGAAATGATGTGTGTGAATTGCTGGGATGATCAATGGATTCCTTGATCATTGATAAAGATCGAAAGTATGTGATGGACGATATCCAAAGAGTTTGATAGTTTCATATATCCTGATATCTCAATTCGAAAGACTTAATCATTCATCGAACTCCGTCAAGGTCACTACAATAAACTCGTCATCGAAATAATGAATCTCTTGCGAGATGAATGTGTAGAAACCAAAATGGATTTGAAACGTCAACTAGTTCAAGCGACCGAAGCTGTTCGACAAAAATTCAATTCCATCAAAAGTGGAAATATGAAGAAAAGATTACTCGAAAACTTTATGATCCTATCACGAAACACTCAATGCTCTTTCTTCTGCTGCTTTTGAAACCGTCCAACTTCGTCATCCGAACCATCAGGGAAAACAATCTTGGGGGCGATACCCTCATTTTCCGGGGATTGATAATGAAACCATCAAAGATGTGGATGGCGAAAAAATCAACTATTCGACAACTTCTTGGCGGTTCGAGATTTTTGGGAAACTTCCCGCCTGGTTTGAGGGGGCCCCCCAAAACAATGAAATGGGAAAAAAAAGTGAATATGATGTGAATTTTGGGTGGGGGGAATCTACAAACCTAAAAATGAATCTAAAGTCCGTTTGATGATGGAAAAAAACCCTGGGGATAAATTTTAATAATTACGTCAATCCCGGCACTTCAGATTTATCACTTGATATTCAGGAAAACCTGGGTGGTGATGCAAATTCGAACCATATATCGATGGATTTTCAAACCCTGAAAAAAGTATGAAGTCAATGGAATAAGATATAGAAAGAAATCGAGTATAGAATATTGAATCATTCATACTTGTGAATCAAAGGGGTGAAGAATCAAAAATGAATTCCCAGAAAGTTTTTATCAAGCAAAATTATTATACTGGAATAAACCTAAAGAGTTAGTGGATCGTTGCGATTTTATCTTCAAAGCATCGCCCGGACATGAAAATGAAATCTATCAATAATAGGCTCGTGAAGAAGGTATTATATATTGATACAATTTTATTGAACAATCATCATCGTTGATATCATCAGGAACAGAAGAAGAATGGCTAAAATACCCCAATCATATTTTGGCCCGATTACAAAAAACCAAATTCGTAACTCAGAAAAGACCCACTTCGAAAGGTAGAGGAGATTTGTGGAAAAATAGATGGGGGTTCACTTATCCCAAATTTAAAAAAAAGGTTATCGATCATTTTGGTGATGTTTATTAAATATTTGACAAAACCAAGTCGAACAAAACTGGTGAAGATATAACTTGCCTTTTTGGCGATGGTTTTGGGAAAAGTCAATATCACCGAAACGTAAACGATCAAGGAAGAATTTTACTTTAATTTTAAATCATTGATGGAGCGAAAAATTAAACCATTATTCACTTTTAGTCGACAAAGCATCTGTAGAAAGGTATCGAACAATCAACTTGGATCTAAAGATTTTCAATGAATAAAACCCAAATGGTTGGAAACCCTTTCCCAAATCATAACGCATAATAAAAAACATAGACATCCAATATTATGAAACATCGAATTAAAAACCCAAATTAAAAGTTGAAAATCATCAAAAAAAAGAAGAAGATGAAAAAAATCAAACCAAAATATCGAGTAAATGACATAGTTCGTATAGCAAGTATAAAAATTTATTCGAAAAAGGGGTTAAAAACTAAGGATTTAAATCAAACAAAAGGGAAAATATCACAACCTTTCTCGAAGACATGGATAAAAATCTATTCAGGCTGCTTTTTATGAGCTGGATGCGGAAACTCTCGAAGTTTACTGTCGAGGAAGATATTGGAAGGGAAAGTGTTTTTTCAAATTGTTGGTTTTCAATGAACCAATTCCGGGGTCTCAAGAATGCCATTTTGTAATATTTTTAAAATGATAAAAGTTTTTTTAAATAATAAACTGTTTTGCTTCCGTATTTTTATTATTCCCAAACATACATTTTTCGATTTCCTTATATCAAGTCAATCATTTTTTTATAAACTATTCTATCCTTGGAAATACATTTTTCAAATCTTTATGCTTCCAATTAAAAATTTATCATGACGCTTCCCGGGGGGGTTTTGGAATTCATTTTTGCTCCTTCGCATTCTTTGAATCATCTTATTTCTCCGCTCACATCAACCGGCTGGGGGAGAATCATAATGATTCAAAAGCCAAAATCTTTCTTCATGATTGCAATGCTCCTGAGTTTACCCTTTTGCAAATTCTTGCAACTGATCCTTTTCGTCACTGGAAAAGGGCGGGCCATCCAAGGATTTTTCAACACGAATTACCATTTCATACGATGAAAGATCAATGGAAATTCAATAGTTTTTTGGGTTTATATGGAATCGGGATTGGATGATGATGATGTTTCTATTGCCTTTTTTTTACCTTTAGCCTGGAAGAAGCGCTTTTTGGGAAACCCCGGGGCGGGTAACATCGAATTATTGCTATTTTACGTCTTTTTCTCCTTATTGGGCGGCGAAGAACAGGTTGGCAATAATTCGAGATATTTTCAATATCTGCGCTCTAAAATAATCGGTATTTATTTGCTGCTGTTTGACGTTTATCGTCATCTTGATAAACCGACATATCAAAATCACTGATCATCTGGTATTAGCAAATGTTGGAAATCTTCCCGGGGAATTATTTATTCTGCAATCACATCATTTGACAAATATATCGCTCATCCGCAGCAAGAGATTGATAAAAAATGCTGCAGCATATTTATTAATGATCAATAACTTTAATGATATTTTCAATCAATGAATCAAAGAATTGAACTTTAATGTGATGTAATGAGCATATGTATCTTGCTATTTTCGGCCTCTCATTGTCCATCGTAATAGGAGGGTACTCCGCTACTCTAACATATTCTCACCAATCATTCGATATCTATAAATTGAATAGTTTCACAATTCATTCCCGCTCGCATAGAATGTAGAGATTATATGTGAAGCTGACTCTGCGCACAGTCGTACCAGCCGGGAAGTTACCGTCGCTTCCGGATAGTGCGTCTATCGGGACAATCAGTCGAGATTTCGGCTTCAGCCGATACATGGGAACGACAACAATACCGTCCTCGCGCGTCATATGGGACCATAATTTTGGGCGATGGGTGTAATGAAGATCGCAAGTCGTATACTATCCGGAAGATTCAGGCTATGACTCGGACGGAAGCAATATATCTGCAATCGGATGAAGAGTCGGCTCGGATGAATCTAAAATTTTATATCCTTAAATGCTCGTAAATCAAATTAAATCAAAGTAAATAAAATAT
Source organism: Gonioctena quinquepunctata (assembly GCA_018342105.1). Classification (NCBI taxonomy): domain Eukaryota; kingdom Metazoa; phylum Arthropoda; class Insecta; order Coleoptera; family Chrysomelidae; genus Gonioctena; species Gonioctena quinquepunctata. The sequence goes on along the minus strand of JAFIRS010003771.1, from coordinate 19,094 downwards.
TTTCTTTTCTTTTATTGTGTCAGATAATCACGTGAATATATATATATGTAATGACTAAATATAATCGCCTACATTTCCCGAATTGTAGTTTGAATAAGAATCATCGCATGCACGCAGCCTACTATGAAAATATTAATGAAATAGAAATAATGAAACCTGCTATTTGGTAACTTTAGATTGTATATAAAATGCGCGAAGACATGTGTATGTGGCAGCAGATCGAATGAATTTGAAGAAGATCGTGAGCTGCTAACATTATTGATCAGCATTTTGAATGCTGTTCTGGGCTGAAAATATTCAATCAAAGATTTTGTAATTATTAAATAAATGTATAGTAGCAGGCTATATAACATCATACCAAGTAGAATCATATATTTGTCCATATATATATATATATATATATATATATATATATATATATATATATATAAATATTTTGAATTTTCAATATATTTGAGTAATACTTGATAAATGAGGAAGTGGCGCGCCGCCGTGGATGATGTAACCTCACTTTTAAATAACACGTAATAGCCTCTACTGCAGCGAGAATGTACTTTTACTTCAATATCTATTTACCCTCACAAAATAATCATATAAATCGCCATAGGAAATGCGACATTAGAACGCAGCCGCAATTTTCATTTGCATTCGTGGACATTTTCAGCGAAATCAATCGATGGAAACTTCAGATTCGTCAGAGACGGAACGAGTCGATCTGAATCGGCTCGTATGATTGAGCGAAGAAGAATAACTTCATTCGCCGAATGGAGCCGCCGCCAGCCTGGCAATCAATAAACTTGGTTGTGGTGAATCTTGCATTCAATATATTGCCCTGATAAGAATCGGCGGCGGCTTTGCAATTTGCTTCTGACATGATGTTCAGGAAGTGAGGAAATGATCGACGATAATGATTGTATTTATATCATTCAGAAGTGGAGATATGTCAGGAAGTGAGGATAAGCGTGGGGCGAAATAATGATCGTCATTCAGTTTCGAATAGACTTGTGGCCTATAAGTAATTTAAGAATATTTTTTTGTAAATGCTGAGATAGCCGATTTCTGCGCTAAAAAGATGTAAATTTTTTGCTTAATGTAACTTTATAACGTATATTCTCATTTATTGGATAGCGGGGAAAAAAAATAAAGCCGATACATATATCATTGTGCGCGCCGTGTTCTTCAACTTTCATCATTCTGATGTATAACTATTTTAATATTATTCAAAAGTAATTTCTTAGTAGAGTAGAGGTAACCGCGCGCCACCTAATGAATGATAACCATCATCATGCATCGCAGTACTACCTGGCCCGCATCAATATTTTGCTCGCATAAATCATAACCGGCGGCATCATCGATAAAGTCTATCATAGTGACATCATCATTCATCATCAATCCGGAATATCGCGATAGCTATCACATCATCATCATGTAATATAACGCTAAAATCATCACCGGTGCAGTACGGCGAAGCCGTCTGCGTAATGAATCTGCGTAACAACATATAGTCACCGGAATTATAGTAATTTCTTCGCCACTCCGCATCATCGCACTCGCAGAAATATCGGTGCAATCGCAATTATCGGCATACCTTCCTCGTCATATGAGTCGTACGAAGCGAATGATGCGGTGTCGAAATGACTCTGAATCGAGAATCCCGATCAATCACTGGGAGGTCTGAAGTTGATAACTTCCGCCAATCATATGGCCACTAATGAACTAATCTCCGACGGATGGGACAATATCACTGGTAGCGGAGTGGTAGATCGCCGCATCGCGCATATTCCTCGAGAGTCGGCGAAACTTTAGTACATCTGAAAGGCGCGATGATCAGTGAGGGAATGATCGATGGCGATAATTTATATCATTTCGAAATTGGAGGGATATCGATTAGAATGAAGTTGCGTAGTAAGGAATGTGCTTGATCATTTTCGATTTCAAAATTCTAAGAATCTCACGAGGTATAGAATATTTTATATAGCAGACTAAATGATATATTAGCACAACGTGATATAGTAAAAAAAAGAAGGAAATGTAAATTCGAAACCAGACATGTTAGAGTAATACGAATGACTCCGAAAATCTGTTTTGCGTGAAACCCTAATTTCTTACATGAAATGGTACATTGTTTGGAAGTAGAAAAAGTGGCAAATGGGACACATTTAGGGAAAGATATTTATTCAAGAAAAAGTCAACATCAAAATAAATTTATATTTAAAATATGCAAAATATATATATATAACAATCATTCAGTAGCCTCAAAATAAAACTAACTGTATAATAGCAACGCCATAATCTGCCAATTTCACCTGAAATAATGATTTTGCAATGATCTGCGTTATCTCGTATCTCAACTTTCACTCTCACGTACGCATATCAAATGCCCCAGCACCATTGATGAAATTGATCATTTCCGCTGAATAATGGAGAAACATTCAAAACCGCGAATTCGCCATCCATATCATCATCTCCATAGCGGGCGTGGATAATCACCAGTGAGCAATCGTGCGTGTCGATCGCCATAACTATCGGACGGCTTCACCCTCGTCGGAGTCGTTGAAGCGTCTTCTTCAACCCTCATCATCGGCAATCGATGATCGTCTTTTCGTCTTGGTCTTCGTCGGCCAATGCTCCTCATCGTTGGCGGAGTCACTTAACGCTGGTTCACCATATCGCCGCGGCATCTGCTCATAGCATCAGCACCTTAACTATCGCAACATATCTTGAATATTCAATTCTTCCATCAATGTTGACAGCTTCTTCGGCGGCGCATTTTGAGCATTTTCAATAATTCGGCAAAGATACCAATTTTCAGACAGAATCCACCACCATTGCGGGATTTAATTTATATGATTTCGATCTGGCAATCACATCAAAACTCATACGAGGCTTTGAATATGAGTCATGAAATAACGCATGCCTATCACAAAGGCGTATAAACACAAAGACGTGTAAACATCACCATCACCATATTGCTTCGCGCATGCGCTCTGCGTGGATCATAAATTGGGGAAAGACGCCAAACTGCGAGTGCTGGATCAGACGAAATCATTCCTTCGACTCTGCTCATTGGTAATCTATCTAACATTTTAGCTTTTATTTTAAGATTTTAAATAAATCCCACTTCATCGCGGGATTAATAGCTGCTGCTGGTAATTATGAACATCATAACTTTAATAATAGATGAATAGTGATAGTCGTGAAGCTGATGTGGCGGGACCATCGATAGATGGGTGATTCAGGATGGATTCTGATGTTTCGGATAGACAGCTTCATTATACATCTTTATCTTCGTAAATCTGAACGACGCTGGACCATCGAGATTGACATGAAGCGCAGGTATTCGGTTCCGATATTGAATGCCACGGACCTCCTTCGGTGGAAACTATTCAACAAAAGCGAGCTATAAAGGCAAAAGTCTCAGAGAGGATCGCGAAGTGTTCGGACTGCCAAGATTGCAAAGAGATAGTGTGAAATACGTATATACCCAACTGCGACCGCCAATAATAAACTGTAACGAAATATAGCGCCATCGTAATGAATCTATGGTGGCGCAAATCGATCGATGGTAATTATCATCGGACTAATCTGTTGCTTCATTTGAACCTGCCAGCATCGTCAGTCGAAGGTGAGGAAGTTGAAGATCCGAATCCATCATCGTCTTTAATTCGGGCATTGCATCGTCCGGTAATCGAAGGTTGAAGGAGATAATGGATGAGTTGGTGAGGAGTCGAACGTTAAATCCGTCATGACGGGTGAACGGATTCGATCAGATATGATGAATGCTAATGGGCGGGCTTCGGAATTGAAGAACGTTGGAAGAATTGGAAAATTGAATGTAAATCGCGAGGAATCAATATCGGCGAAATTGTGATATTTAAGTACAGCGAGGGGTGTATATAAGGAACATTGTGATAAATATCGCCGAATAATATCTGTAATGTTTGGGTGATAACTTTACGAACCAAATGTTACGGTACCGAACATAAAACGATCAAATGTACATTTAGATATTAGTTAGTCACGGATGGTTTTTTAATGAGAATATCTTCACTTCCGTGTCTTTTTATCATATTTGGAAAATGCTAATATCGCCTAATATTTTTTGCGAATCGTAGCTGAAATATTGTTGGTATTGAGATGGTGAGATAATTGTTTTATATTTATTTTCTATGGCATTTTTTGTACATTGAAATATCGTTAATGTTCTGAGATTGTCGCTCTAAGTTGAGTGTATTCCATCAAATTCTAAATAAAACGCAATTGTATCTGCAATTTTATTCTTCGGAAATAACAAGAAACAGATGTTGCACAACACATTATATATTTTGCATATACGAGATCTTCAATGACATATTGAGTTGGCAACCAGGCGATTGAACAGCAATAATACTTGATCGAATGTCTTTCCATGATGGATGGATACTCTTTCCAGCGATTCAATTCTTTTTATTTATCCGCTAGTCGAACGAGTACTTGTACGGCGGCAAAGTAACTCTGCCATGTCTATTGGTAATTGTCGAGATAATGTGAGGGATTTTTGCAATCGGCTCGCATCTAATTGGATCATAGCATTCCAATCGGTACTGCATATCGTAAATCTCCATCGTGTGTGCTTTGAAGCCAGCCGGTAGATCTGTATTGATTGAGTATGATTACCATTTCCTCTGCGGCCATTATCTATAACATGCATCATCTCACTAACATAGATAAAATTCACAATCAGCTGCAGGCAAAATCCTAAAAGTATATAAATATCGGCATTTCATTCGTGCGCCGGAGCATCTTGGCAGCCGCAATTTTGAACTGCGAGTCAAAGCCAGCGGGCAATCTTCCAGCATACGCGGCAGAACCATCGCAGTCTTATTGACCACAGACCGCGGCACGCACGGTTCGCGGTTCGCGGTTTTCGCGATTCTCGATTTCGCGGATCTGCCGGTGTTTCGCCGGAAGTAATTTCATTGACCGCGAAGAAAAAATAATCTGCGATCTCTGGAATAAGTACACTGCATTTTTGCATGCTATGTGTAGCAGAATGTTTTATGAAGCAATGTAATTTTTCCTTAGTTGAGGAATAACATCGATACCCATCATACCATATGCAATTCTTTAATGGACTTTATATGGCAATCACCAACCATAATATTATGGCATAATGGGGATAGTACAGTATTTTGAAATTCAGAGTAGGCAGGGGTAACGCTGGATATCTTTATCACGTGGATAGCGTGATCGACATCGCTTCGCGGAAGGTTTTCATATGCCAGAAGTGGCGGTATGAAATTCACTTTCATAACTGCAGGGGACTGTTGAGTCATTGGTTGACGCCATCGGAAAGCCAATTGTATATATTCCTTAAATCGCCTATTCGCGGTAGCCGAAACTTTTGCGCATCGGCATATCTATAGCAGAGCAAATTTTCATTATTATCATCGAAAGGAACATTTTTATCGAATAAGCAAAATGAAGTGGCTTTCGTGCTGGAGGTTCATTCGATATGCGCGTTCGGGATTCGGTTCGGTGGTTTTGTATGGGCTGGAATCGATTCGAAATCTTGCATATACTTAAAGGTGCATTCATTTGTCTTTCGAATTTTCGAACGGTAATGTATTGCCGACTACCAATTTCCATATTTGTGATTTCTGGAAATCAGTTTGCGGTACTGTGACTGTACCTTGATTACAATCGTGCGTCTGGTGACGCAACGTAATCATCATTCAGAAAAGTACAATGGCATCCATCACGAAATATTTTTTGTGTTCATGAGCGGGTGACGACATAATCTTGAGGAGATCTTTATCCCGGCAATATTCACCTCATCTGTGATGAAGCGTAGGTCGATATCTTCTGAATTTTCTGGGAAGTATCGCGAGGCCCGAAAATCTTATCATGTGACTCATATTCTCAATCTTAAAATTCCCGGAAATATAACGTGACTGAAATAATATTCGGAAAATATGAGCATTTTTTTTATATCATGTTGCTGGAAAATCCATATATATTGCATTCAGACAGTCATAATAAGATAGGATGGCTATCGATACATTGTATTAGTGAATAATAAGATCTTTGACATACAAAGCAACGTCAGATCTTCATTTTATGTGACCAACTGCCTGCTATATCATGGAATTCAGGAAGATTTCATGTAGTGATCACTTCAAATGGACTGTATTTGTTTATATTCCGCCTCAAAGGAACATAATTTTCACAACTCATCCTGAAAAGAAATTGCGCAATAAACCTTTCATCATTGGCGGCAATTATAACTGCAAACCTGAATCATCATCAAATACGTGGCAGGCGAATTATAATGTCGCGAAACATCAAATAATCGTATAAAATCAGTTGATCGATCGCTTTATGCGGTGGGAGAATTGAATGATTTTATATCTTCATCTGGTCTGTGGATGACCTTAACTTCCGTACTTCCATATTGATATGATAGGTGTGAATTGATATTTTCAATAACTCAAAGTACTTTGGGCTTGATATCGTGAAAAAGGTACGTATCTGTATACATATTATCACTTCAGATATATATGGCTGAAATGCGACATGAATGCATTTTTAATAGAGGTGTACCTATATCTTAAATGAACCATAATTCGTCGCAATGATGCGTGTTTTCTGTGAGATTGACTTGACGTATGGAAATAATCGTACCAACAGTACATGTATAAATTGGTGGCGAGTGGTGAAGTCATTAATAATTTGTTCGAGATTTATCGTTTCAGGACACTCTGGCAGTTTTCCGTTGATTAATAGGCGAGAATTATCACTGCGGGTGAAAGCATATAAATCGCGGTATAGAATTTTCCGGCAACTTGTTTTCAATAATCGCTGGAGGACGCGATTCGAAATATATATATAACAAAGATATTTCGTGATATACCATGCAGCAAGTCGTGCGTGCGCGAAATCTGTATGAATTTGCAGGAAGTTATAACGATATTCAACGCGCTCATCTGATATGGCGGTTAATATGAAAACAAACGGGACAAACGCCTCATAAGCAGATGCGGATTAAAGAGGTCATGAACTGCAGAATATCAATACCACCGCAAACTTTGATCGATCCAGACGTCGAGGATCAAATCTTAAAGGTTGTAAAACAATCAACATCGAAACTCAAAGTCAAATCTCGAAAGTCAGGCAATGTTATGAATCGGAGTCATATTCGAAGGTCAGGCACAGCCAGTCGAGATCTGAAGTCGGCGAAACCACATCGAAACTCAATGACGAAATCAAAGTCAAAATCTCAGATCAGCACTGCGTGCTGGCCATTCAAAGATCGCGGCTGACGTCATGATGGTGGGGAAACCGGAACAGAAGCAAATCGCAGAACCAGCGATGAAGTTGCTGACTTTGAAAACTGGAACTTTGGTTTCTTGCTTGATTGGGCGACTCTAATCATGAATTCTTCTTCGGGATTTCACATGGCAGCATCATTGATTTTGTAAGTGTTGAATCATACAGATTGGTAGTTCTTGGGAACGTTGCATAAATACAGTTTAAAGGTATCGGAGAAAAAAAGTCGCTTGTGATTTCATCCGGAAGCGCGAATATTGTCAACAATTTCTATCACCGTGGATTTCGACGAAAAAAATCAACATCCTGTAGTGCGGCGACACGATCGACTCAATGAGCCAAAACGTGGTGATTATAACCTGAGATTTTGCGAAATAACAATTCATAAATCATAACATAAATCGAGATTGAAAAACATTCAAAATTACCGAAGTAGTTGAAGATTTCATAAGATTATATAGTCATCAATTCCGCATCAGCGATGTGCGAAATTGCCTAAAGTTGGCGACCGTTGCAGGCGGCGGTCAATTCATTGAACTATATTATTGTCGCCATCTATTGCCGGCATTTGAAATGAGACGCGGGAATCTCTGCACTGAAATCATGCGTCAGATCGATACATACCGGGGTTTTCAGGCATCTTAACGGCACGCACCCAGTCTTGACATTTGATCGCGGCTTTACAGAATCCGCGAGTGAAAGAATCTGATGATCATGCTCAACAAATTGATCAGGCGTCGTCATACCTGATATGACATCGCATATCATTTGTTAGGTAACGGAGACTGGGCTTCGCTTTGAACAGTGATGTGTTCACCAGATTCGTTCTAAATTTTTCTGTATCTGATACGTGGATCGATGGTGCCTGGAATAATCATTAACGGTTTATGTTTTAACCGGAAAAAAGGACCACAGAAAATGGTTTCTAAATTCGGCGCTCGCACGCTCGATTTCATTGAGAACACAAGGTGTAATCTTCTCAAAAGATGTAAAAGAGTGTCATCCGTACGTAATAATGTTTTGAAAAGAGGTTTTATCAAAATAAATATTCCTACTATTATAATGGCGATTTCCGGCCATCATTGTCATATCGTTATACTTCGTCTGAAATCATAATGCTCATGACGGTATATGCCAACTCGCATATTTTTTTTATTGTCGATATTTGGGCATCCATCGCGCGCAAATTGCGCATCGCCGTTTGTCATTTCTTCAACCCGCTCTACTGACCTGAACACCGCAATTCTGGCCATTAACCAGCAAATTTCCTTTAGATTATCCGAGTTATTATGAACGAAATTACAGCCAAAGAAATGCTATCACCGCTTATGGAAAGTAGTTTCCAGGGGCATATCAGCAAAGAAATATGGGTATGCGAATTTCTTTTCGAGGACCGTAAGAACCGTAATAATATTAAAATTCAATAGTACTTCAAAGTAAAATTAATATTGAACGTATGTTGTGCTATCTTGATGAACAATAGATAACGGCGGCACGGTACCGTAGACGTTGCGGGCGTGGATAACGAACGAAAAGACCGAAAACTGGTACGGCGGAAACCCGCCATATAGTCAAAGAAATAAAAATATGAATGAAAGTGTGTCATGGACCGTATCGTCGACCACAACAGGCGCAAACTTTCGTCACTTTCCGCGTAATCATGGCATTACATCTGCCAAATCATACCGCAAAGCAAAGATCATATCATCGTGAACAACGCAAATACCATACCATTTAATGTGCATAAATACTGGAATTTATATTGGAATAAATCATTGCGTAGGAGTCTTAATATCGACAAAATAATACGATATAAGGCATTTGATTATCCAGTTAACTGGAATCCCATGAATAGTACTACATTATACTTATATTCCTTAAAAAATAATGGAAGTAGGCATATTTGGAATTTATAAAAAGTAGATTATATATGAATCTCAAAAGTACCATCAAAAGTGACTTTGAAACAATTGACCATATTCATGCTGCTCATCATGCTTTGTTCCTAAAGGCGATAGTTGGAAGACGGTTAAATTATTCTGCTCTTCGGCGATAATGCCATCGATAGCGGCTATAAAACAAGTTAATCGGCGCTTTCAGCTTTCCTCTGGCAGATGTTATGATAATCTCGGAACGTAGCGATCGATGTGCGTTGAACATTTTCGTATTATTTTGCACATCAAACCATTCGAAATTATAAAGATGTGAGCATTGAATGCGCTTCGCCGACGTGGTAGCGGTAACGAAATTCGGGAAAATGGGATGATCGAAGAAGATAGTGAATTAGCCTCGGCGATGTGACTTGACTCATGCTGGCCAGAAGTGCAAAGTTAATGAGCTATCCGCCGCCATCTGATAGAACTGTCACCAATGTCTTTATTTACAAAAATAATATCATTTCAAAGCGGTATCGTTCATTGTTTTATCAGAACTCTGGAAACTTAAAATGGAAGCCTGAAAACTATATTTTATAAAAAAACAGGAGAGTATGACCTATAGCAATATCAAAAATAACGGACATCAGGTATCGCCAGGGCATAATACTTTTATGTAATAATGCATGAAATACTGATTTTGGGACCGTTGAGACGGTAAAGGTATTTTAATCTGGCGTTTTGTTTGGAACTAATTTTGTTCGTCTTTGGGGTGCTTTATGACGCGCAATTTTTTTTAAAATCGAAAACTCAAAACATGTTTTTCTCATGAAGTGAAAATCCTGGAATAATGCATTGTAGCGCCTAGTGGTAGAAACCAATACATTGTCGGACGACAATATGAAGTATTAATCAGACATGCGATTAAGCCGAGACGGCAGCAATGAAGTCTGAATAATGCTTTTTGCGAGAGTACCCTATAATCATAATCAACATCATTATCCGAAGTAAAAGACTTATTACCAGCAAATATATAACCAATTTTGATTGCCATATCATTTATATAAAATCGTTTCGCTGACCAATGCTATTTATTTAATGTCATGACGAATCGAAATTCACTACCTATTTCGGTCAGCCATATCTTCAAAAATATTTTAAATGGACGTGATATTGATATTCGAGTGGCGAACGCCACCAGGGCCAGTGAAAATGCAACTAAAATATTATCTCGAATTGTGCCGAATAAATCAAGGCAAAATGAATACGCCTAAAACGTTTCATGGATTGTGCCAAACAAAAGAAGACTTCGATCTGAAAATGTCATGATTGCCGCCATTTCCGTTTATCATAAAGTGAAGGCATCCGCATTATAGTCAAGTACTCATGCTGAGAACTTATCGAAAGTACTAAAAGACAATGATAATACAAAATATTCAAAATGCGTACTTTCTGAAGCGTCAAGTGACAACTATATAAACCGAATGAACAAATTAAACGTTGTATTAAAACTTGAATTATGATGGTTTTGTTCGAAATGTGACAATTTCGGAATAATCCGAATAATACATTGTTTTCAGGTTGCCGTATGCGCTAATAGCCATGATGAACTATATCATTCAAGTGAATGACATAGAAAGATTACAGTTCCTAAATATTGATTGGAGGCCTTGATGAAAAAGCAAACCAGAATCATTTGAAATGCAGAAACTTATATGTATTGTAAATAACGCATGTCGTCAAAAAGTACAGAGTACTTTCATATGCTCTTCAAATAAGAAAGGTGCGACAATAGTGGAAAATACATCCCGTTGGCAAAATACCGCCTCCAGCTGTCATAATTTTGAATTTTGCTTCATGCATCAATACCACGGGACATTGTTTTCAAAATCGGACCTCTGCGACAATTTTTTTGATTTAATGCTGGAGCGAATATAATTATGAAGGGAGCATGGGGATGGAAATCATCAACCATTGCTGAAGGATATATGGAGAAACTACTTTACAATGAAGTAGACATAATGAATGAAATATTGGGGAAAAGTGACGAAATCTTGCGAATACTATTAGTATTGTCGAACAAGAAACTAACTAATGACGTCGCCGACTAGTCGAGTAACATAATAAAGATAAATTCATAGATAAAGAATAATGATGATTTTCAGGTAAATCGACCTATGTTTAGTATTGTGCAAACTGCAACATAACTATAAATTGCAAAAAAAAAGTTATGATAAAGACGTTCATATGTGTGATGCTATTTCAATAAAGATTTTCCATCAACCAAGTCGGTGTAATAAAATTCCTTTTCATCGTCGTATATATAAAACCGATGAGGACCGATTTTGACGGCCTAGGCGAACCTAAAGGCCGCCGAAAGAGATTCATTTACTAGCGGCGGACCTAAACTTTAGAATAAACGTATTACAGGAGTCTGAAGATTGGTCAATCAAAATGAGCATTGCGTAGGCGAAATTTCCGAAATATGTTTTCAGCAGTACCGAATATTCAAAAATCAGTTAATGAACTTCTCTGAAGCAAGAATTTCCCTATCTTGGTAAAATATCCGGAGATTTCATCATGGGCCTCTAGTAGCGATACATATATATATTATATATATATATAAAGTATTTTAATGCATTAATTTGCGAGTCATTTTCTTTAACACTATATTATTTGTTGCTTTCTATAATCGACATCATAAATTAAATTGATTTTTTTGTTTTTTTTTTTTTTCGATATTTTCCTTTTCGCAGTGACATAAATCTTTTGAGATGATTCGCTAACGCGAAATTCATTCGGCCTTGTGATGAATAAATAACCATATAACTTCGTATCGGCTATGCTCTTTGCCCTTCCAACTATGCCTTTATTCATCATAAGCTTCAATAAATCGGTACACCAGCAGGAATCTCGTTGGAATTTCCTTGGTATATCTGATCAATTTCAGAAATCATCACTGTGTGGTAATCAGGCTGATGAAATAATGCAGATATTTAAATCGAAATAATGATTTTCCTTTTATTCAAAGGAAAAAAACTGAAGTACTACCTGATCTGTGATAAATAACCGAATTAGGGAGCTTCAGAACAGTATATACGGCAAAATGAGATATGGAATAAAGTGAATCAACCTGAATTTTAGCAAGTTATGGTTGTACAAATAATTCGTGATAGTTCTATGAAGAAGTTCTTTCAGGTTCGATCCTTATTGCTGTGGCATTTCTGTAGTTTCAGCAATACCTGGGATCTCTGGCGCTGACTGCTCGGCGTCACGAATTATCTCCATTCTTGGAAACGGCGGCTATATAAATCGCTGGGACTTATCCTCATTTATAATTTTCAATAAAGTAATGCCAACTCTTTTGCATTCATGTTAATTTTATCTGGTAGTATTAACCATAGCCACCATATGTTTTTCTTGGCTTCAATAACTGGTGAATCCATTAGTTGTTTGTTCTAAAATCAAATTTTCGGCGTAGTTTCAACAAAATTTTTTTTTCATCCCTCTTATTGATTCTCATATGATACCAACCGCATTTTGTTTTTGTATCAAGGATTTTATAGGTTACGATACGCCATTTGTATCATTATTCTTTGCTTCTTTGACAGTTTTATTCATCAGACTTTCCTATTTTATGCAATACGTATTAGAATTATTCTTTCTCGCTTTTTTTTCTATATTTTGCGTGCTATTGCATAAAGATGTCTCACCGGCATCTCGGCCAGTGTTCGGATCACATTCATATGGGATATATATATATATAGCATGTATATATATATGTATATATATATATATATATATATATATATATATCATATATATATGTATATATATATGGTAGGGAAGGAAGGGTTGTTTATATATCTATGAACCAGCAACCGAGCAGTAAGGAGTGACTAAGTAATATGCTCCCGTAATTAGTTATGCCATTGTTTGCAACCAGAGGGAGTGGTGTTATGTTCGTTGTTTCGCAACCAGTTCAGATATTAGTAAAGATCTTGAAGATGTTGACTTATTTTATAATGTTTGATTCACGGTAGTTGGTACGGGCGACAATTCGGCAATTTTAGCGGCGATATTCGTAACTGGAAGGTAAATCGCTTCGTGCTTTTCTGGCAGAGATCTTCACGGAGCGTAGTGGATGTCGTGGAGATTCGGAATGGGGCATTGTCGACTGTAATGAAATAAACACCGATTTTGATAAATCGAGATAAGGGGCGGATTGGTATGATGGTGGTTTGGTTCAGGTAAGGGTTGAGGTGGTATTGGTTGGAACCATATCTAGAGAACAATAGTAGTTACCAAGTATAGAACTATATTATTGCCCTGATTGATATGTGTAATCGAATCATCGATGGAATGCGTTGCCAATCGAATATGGTATGAGAGATTAGAACGAACTGTAGATTGATCAGAAGCATAAAGTTAAAACCGATGCGTCGACGACGAACGATGATAATTCAGAACTGTGAATACTGGCCGGTGTGTGTTTGATGTTGCCGTTGTTTCATTGAACATATTTATCGCTTCGAAGTGATATCGTCGTGGTACCATCTAGGACGTCTATGTACTGATGTTCGTAACGGCGCCAGACCGTAGTAATGATACGGCCTCTAGTCTTTCGAGAAGAGTGGATTTGGCAAGGCAAATGGTACTGAGGATATTATTTCATTTATTATTTTCAATCCTCGAAATATGGATGAATAGACCGTAAATTGAGGTACTTTAGTGAATTTGGAATAATAATTTTGAACTAGCAAAGATGCATTCAAATATAATTGTGCAGTGGAAGGTAAGCTACATAAATTTTAATGTAATTGTTGAACCCTTTCAGTGCGTGAATGACATGTTTTGGGCGACATCTGTGTGTGGATGAGCGAGATGTAGAAGTGGAACAAAGAGTAGAGAAATACCAGAAGCTATGGATATTAACTTGGACTAGGAATTTGGGAATCGAAGAATTTAATGCGATCATTTTATTATTTCATTAAAAGAGATTTCAGAGATCTTTCAGGAAGATTTATTTCAATTCCGGGTAATTCATTAGGAAACCCTTGGCCAGCAACGTAAAGTGCTATATCTTCACCGAGGTCAGAAAGTAGTGGTGGAAATTGAACACATAATTTGTAAATAAACTTCGATATTGATTGATTCGGATAGATTGGAGTTGTGATTTTTCTTTATTTTGTCTTTTTTTGTTGTCTCTAATCCCCCAAATTTTTTTTCCCTTTGGGATCATTTCGTTGCACGTGGTTTTGGCAAGTTATTTCAAAACCCCAAAAATTTTTTTTTTTTTGGGGGACTAAATTTTTAGGAGGAATCCATTCGGAAAACTAATTTAAAACATCACCGTGGCGTTAAAAAATTTTTATATCTCGGGAAAAATGTCCTTAAAAAAGTTTAAGGGGAATGTTCGGATTCTTTCCCTCAAAAATATGACGGGTTTTCAATCTGAAAATCTTTCCCTATAATAATTTTTGTCCCAGTTGGGGAAAAACAGTTTTTTTTGAGCAAATTTTTCGAAAAAAAGGAAATTTCGTGAAATGGGTTTTTTTAGCGTGTTTTTCCCAATTTCCTAATTTGATTTTGATCCCTTTTTAATTTTAAGGTTTAAAAAAAAAAAAAATATAAAAAAAACTGAAGAACCTTTTAATTTTAAAAAAATCAAAAAAAAAATTCTAATAATAAAACTATCCCAAAAAAACATGTAATTTCCTTTTGGGAACTATCTTCGGGAAAAATAATACTTTCAAAAAACCCCCAAAACCCGGAAACCACCCCCTTTTTGAAAACTTTTAAATTTTAAAAATGGGGTATGTAATTGAGAACTATCGTAAGCGGCCCTTAAAACCCAGGTTTTTCCCTTCTCATTCACGGTTAAAAATACGGTAAGGGTTCGACCAATTAAAGTCGCCCCCTTGGGGTGATCCGGGCGCGGATCAAAACTCGGATTTAAGGGTTTTTGGGGGGGTTTGGTTTTTGGGTTTAATCTGATTTTCATTCTTGGAAAAAAATTTAATTTGGGGGGAAATTTTCCCCAAAAAAAAAAAACCTAATTTCATTTAAAAAAAAAAACGTCGGGGGCGGGATTCAAACCCCCGCCTTTTTTTTTTATCAGGATGGATTTTGCGCCTTGGGCCGTTTTCCCTGGACGATATCGGTCTGGGGTATTGACTTTTTGATTGATTTCGACAAAGGTTTTCAGTGGGTTAAAAACTGTTTCCATCCTCGGGCATGGAAAAACGGAAATTGATGCTACATAGAAAAATTCCTTTGTCGCTAGGGTCAAATAACCAAGTTCAAATTATTTTAATATTTGAGGAACATGTGTAAATTTTTCCATACATATTATGTATTGAATTCAATAAAAAATTAATCTTTTTAAAGTCAGAGAATTAATAACAATGAAGAAGTACTTAAGAGTTTGGCCTTAAAAATTTTAACAAATTTTTTTCCTGTATTTTTTTCAACTGGGGGAAATTTACTTTTTCACCAGTTTGAAAAATTTTTTTTCCGGGGGGAAAAATAAAACATTTGAAAACGTCAACAAGTTTTTAAAAATGTCACTTTTGTTGTCAAAAATTTGAAAAAATATCAAAATCACAGATATGGAAATTCTTTCGATGTAATGGGTGATTTTTCGAAATCATTTGTCTCTTTACTGGAGGTGAGTTACAAACACGAGAGTGTGAGTCAATTTTTTTCAAGATTTCACTTCCACTGCCCCGCTTTTATTCGGGAAAAACCAAAATGTTATTTCAATTTTCAATTTAGCCTCTGCGCACCCTCCTAATTTCTTTTTTACCAACATGCTGCACTTTTAAACGTATATAATTTCAAAAACTTACTGCTATGGGTGAAACGTTTCTGCTCCGCAAAAAAATTGTTTGCACAAGTGAAAATAAAAAAATATTCCAAATAACTTCAACCTTTTCTAACAGGAAAAATTCAAATTTTCATTCCGTCTGGCCACTATTAAACAAACAACAAAATTTTTCATTGGTGGGTCTAAAATTATTAATGCTATAAAAAGTGTCAAAACTTTTGTTTGATGTTCATTGATCAAAATATTTTCTTCCCATGCAATAATGTAGAGTTATGTTGTGCTTCACCTTCAAAAGTAAATGGAATAACTCTGATTAAAGTTCTTTGAAATTCAATTTCAAATCATAAGGGAATTTTCAGAATCTTTAAAATTTTCATCTGACACAAAAAAATGATTTTATTACAAAACTTCTTTGACTCTTCAGGGAATTTCAACATTTCAAGGAAAATACGTTGAAACATACTTTATCTTTACGTATCCGAAGCATACATGTCACAGATTAAATGGCACGGTGGAATTTGAATTAAAGTTTTTTCAAAGGGGTGTATTCACACTGCCATAAAAAGACGAAAACAGCATCCCCCGAATCCCTCACCTGACAGCATACATATTTTCGTTTGTCAAAAAAAACTGCAATATTTTTTAACTCTGGTGTAAAAAACAGTATCTATGCCTGAGATTCAGAGGGAAAAAAAATTCCCCACATACACAACGTTTGTAAACGGAAAGGACTTTCCACTCTCGACTAAATTGCGATATAAAGCACCGTCATTAGCCCGGTTATTTTTAATTACTTCCTTGAATAAATACTACCGGTACCTTGGGTAAACGGAAAAAAACCTAATACGATATGAACCCATAATTAATCTTTTTTGGTGGAATTTTCCCGGGAAATTGATTAGCACGGCCTGGCGATGAAGCTCTGTAATGACTTCTGTTTTTTTTCGGAGTTTGAAGTTGTCTGTGCGGGGAATACATGTTAGGGTTGAATTCAGACTTTTCAAAGGTCGGCGGGGGGACTGTCTTAAAAGATGTTTTTTTTTCTTCAATGTGGAGAAAAACAGGGTTCCTTTAAGCATCTCACAATTTTTTTTTAAGGGACCCTTAGAATTTTCAGTCAGATTATTGTAAAAAATGAGATTCAATATGAAAGTTAATCGATTTCATTCATATAATTATTTCTATCTGACAGTCAGTTATTTCCACTTTTTTTCCCAAAAGTTTGAATGACATTGAATATCTTTGGATATTTTGATACCTTCTATTCAAACTGTATGCTTGTGTTCTGTGACTGTTTTGAAAAAAAATCCGAAATTTGATGCGATTGAAAGGGGGTTTTTAACGCAAAATTTTTTTAAATGAGGTATGTATAACTCTTGTCGAAATGCATTGGGAGAGTTTCCCCAATGGAAAATTAAAAATAAATGCTTTGCCAAATTATAATTATAATACTTGAACTATTCGTCTAAATTTACTTTCAAGAGGGTGAGTAAAAAAACCCAGTAAAGCATTTCGAATATTATATTTGATATCTGGTGATTTATGGAACTTTTTATTTCTATCAAATTAATATTTAAAAAATGTGGGAGGGTTTTGTTATTCACGGCCCAATTCATTCAATAATATTTTTCATGGTCTATCGAGATACATATGTTTTTAAAAATATAAATTCTTTTTTTGTCGAGTTTACATTTAGGTTTCAATAATTGTTGATTATTTTATTTTTTAATAATTTATTTCCAATTTTGATTATTATGCTCTTTTTTTTTTTTATCGTACAATATATTTTCTCTGTTAATTTGTTTTTTTGGGTTCATCAAAATTTTTTAAATTTCAATTGTTGTTCTCGTTACCTTAGACAAGAGCCAGCAAAAAAAATCGATGATTAGCTAAAAAGCTGAACCTTCTTGAGAAGTGAGTATTATTAATAACAGGGCGGCCGAAGCATGGCGGCCCGTAGGGTCGGCGTTGCGCTACGCAATATTTTAATGTGACAAAAAATATGCCTTTAAAAAAGGGTCGAACTTAATTCTTATTTTATAGTATTTATTCATAAGATGGCCAAAGCATAAAGGGGAGTTCTTGCCATACCGATGCAGCTTCAAACTGTCCGCCATACAAATTAAACGTGAAATTTTTTTATGCTCTCTTTGAAAACGGGTTCAAAAATTTTTTCCCCCCATTGATGAAAAAAATCATCACCATAAGACTATGCCATACTGTTTGGTACTCGCCATACTGATCAAAAAAAGCCATTTGCCACTTGTCTATGTATCATAGGCACGAGTATAGGGGGCCCTTTTTATGACTCCCGTAATCCATTTTGATGAATGTGAGCAGTGCCATACCTGTGGGGAAATCTTTTAAAAGGCGAAATTTTTTTTTTAATATTCATAATATCATTGGTCAGTTTTGGACAAATTTCTTCAGTCTTACATCAATAGAAAAATGATATTACATTATATTTGCAAAGTTTCGAAAATTGGGACCCCCCATAATTTATTTAAAGAAATTGAATACAGAAATTTAGGTCGAAATCATGTACATATTATTACTTATTCATCCCCATTGGGTGTTTCATTTTCATCGTCGCCTCTTCATCTCATGATAAGTTGTAGTGAAAATCACCCAAATCAGTATCTTCGTCGTCTTCCCTTCATTACAATCTTCAGTGTCCTCGTCAGGCTTAAGTTTTTGCAATTGTTAAAAATTTGGGATATTCATTTTATGGGAGAACTGTTGAACTATCAGCCTTCTGTGTTTGTTATCTTTGACACTGCATTGACATTTGCAAAGGGTTTTTTTCATGATTTGATATGTAATTTTTTATATTAACCTTCTTTTCAGTCGCTTGTTCATCGTCTGGTTGGTTGTCGCTTCATCGTTTAGATTTTGAGTAATTATCTCGTTGATTGTGAATGGTGCCACCCCCTTTCTTTTTTAACCCCCGATTTTTAAAAAAATTAAATTTAAAAGGTGAAATCACTTTGCCGATAGGCTGCTGATGGATACGGGTTTGGCCGTGGTAAGGTTCAATTAATGACTTTTCTAGTTAATCAAATTTGTCCACTAAAAAAATTAAT